>JAIUZE010074672.1:0-11254 GCA_022085475.1 Heliosperma pusillum | reverse complement strand
ATGGTCATTCGATGACTTGGCATGGTTTGTTTGTCGAGTCTCAATCTTATCAAACTTATACCGCTAACGGTGAGATGCAAGCCCTAGTGAGCTTATTCGGTTGCCTAAGAGTGTCTTCCCCGAGTCTTTGTATAACATGATGGATTCGAACTTGTACTTCATATGCTCTTATCATTATATATCGAATTGCCTATCTATCCTTATCGTATCTCACATGTATATCTATATGTATGCATGCTCTACTTTTTGTATTTCCTTCTATGTACGTTTAATGTGATATGGCTGGGAGAACCCGGAGTTACTCCCCACTGATTGTGGCGTTCATGTTTTTCATGAATGAACAGGTTGCTTGCATGGATGGCTTTTTGCTTATTCTATTTTGGGTTCGGGTGTGAGCTAGCGGGCGTTGTCCCTGGAAGATTCAACCTATAGTCGTTTAATTAGCTTATTTGCTAAACACTTGTTCTTTGTTAACATTGTGAGAGACTCCGTCTCTTTGTTATTTTCCGCACTTAGTGGTAATATTTTGACACTCCTCGTTTTATTTAACTTGCATGTATAAAAGTTTTTAAAAACTACCTATTTCCGCAATATAATTCACATGCTTGTTTGTTTATTATTTCCGCATTCGCGCGGGTTGTCACAGTTGGTATCAGAGCTTTATCGCTCCCGACGCACACACGTGAACCCTAACTTAAACTACTTGACCTTGAAATAATAAATGAGAGATGGTAGACTTAAGGACCTAAGGTGGTAGTCTTTGGTGTACTTGATGTTTGTTAGGTTCTAACTTGTTTGTTGAGTGTGTTGAGTTATGTTATGTTTGTTTGTATCTACCGTCTTAAGGTGGATCATTGTGTTACCTAGAAGAAGTATCCTCTACCGAAGATATGAAGATTTACAAGCCTAATTGAAGTGTATTTTTTTTCCTCATCTATGAGTTCTCTCGTCCTTATTGTATTATGCTCTTTTCCTTCTATCTAGGTGCTTCTTTCTCTTCCAACTTGTTTGCCTCTTGAGAATTACTCTTGATAGTTTCCTCCATCTTACCATTGGTATCCTTACCTTCCTCAAGTAACATTTTTATGGATGTCATACCCTTTAGTTTGTGGTATATTGTACTTGGTCGGAAGAACTTTGAATTTTGTGGAATATTAGTGATTGTTAGAATGAATTTGTGATTTGAGAAAAGTGGTGTAGATCTAAATTCACCCTATAGTGGTGATTGGTTGTATCTCTAAGGAAAGGTAGTAAGATAAGTTTGATGATTTTAATGCTTGATGTTTGTCATGACTAATGTGTGGATAGTTCATGATATTTGATGGTGTAAGATTGAATGAGTTGGCTAAGACTTCTTAACCCATTAGCGATTTAATCTTTTGAATTTAGGAGTTTGAATCATGCCTTGAGTTGTAAAATGCTTTTGAGACTAAGTGACTTCTTGTGGATTCTAGTTTATGTGTTAGAGTATAGGCTTGGTGAAAAAGCATTTGGCTATAGTTCTTGGATTAAAGATATGATCTTATCTTATGGTATCGGAGACTCGTTTAGAGTAGTAAGGTTTCGTTGTAAGTTGAACCATATTACTTGAGGATTATGATGTGGGTTATGATGGAAATACCTTGGACGTTATGATGATGGTTTGACTTGAGGTTGTTACCTTGATAATAATGCTCGTGGCTATAGGCCGCGAAAATGACCCGAGTATACGAGATATTGTTAGTCCTTCAGTTACTAAAACCTTTGAGGTTTGTGTTGGAAATTTTGAGCTAAAGGAATGTTTTATACTTGATTACAATTCCCGCAATTGGGGATTCCGTGTGATATGAAAGGATGGATGAATTGGGTTGTAATCGATTGTTAAATCTAGGTGTACCTTACTCCGATGATTTGTGGTACGAGGGTCCCTTGTAAGAGACCTTGTTTCTTGAGATGATTTGCTTTGCTATCGCCCTGAGTTTGAAAAGGGAATTTTGTGGATTAAACCTTAAACCTTTTTCTCGTGCCAATTATCCCTTTCCATTTCCTTTCATGCAAGTTCCTTCTAAACCTGATTCCTAGGAAATTGTTTTCTCTTATCTTTTCCTTTGCTTGGCTATCTTCATAGCTATATCTATCCAATATCTAGCTTTTGGCTCCCTGCCTCTAGCGTTCCTCTAATTTTCGTCCGATCTTATCGCTTCGTGTTTCCCTCAAAATCTCCTATCGTTTCCAATGTCATGGTGTCATTGTCTTTCCTCTGGTGAGATGATTAGGTTGTTAGCTAGCTTCGTGTTGATTTTGATCATGAATAGGATTGGGATTTAAACCTTAGGATGAATCTGTTGGTGGTATTGTACTCTCTTGGTGGCTTCATTTATTGAGCTTGCTAGTGTAGTGCTATTTTGGGAATCAAGTTGAGCGAGATGATATTCGTTGTTGTTGAGTATTATATCGGTTGCTTGGGATATCATTTGGGAATTAGATGTCTCTAATTGGTGGATTCTAAAAGAGACTTTGCTTTAGGGTAATTGAGTTGGTACCCAAAGTTTGAGGAGTTTTGTCATAAATGAAAATCGATTCATTTTGAGTTTTAGATGATCTAAATGATTTGAATGGTTGTCTGATTTCCAAGTGATTGGTGATTTGTGGTTTGGAATTAGTAATTCTCTTTTATTCTTAAGGAACCGTAGTTTGCTAATGTGATTATTTATATTTGCGGCTTCGAGCGTAGTAATGATCGAATTAAGGATGTTAGGGCGTATTAAAGAATTCTTATAAGCGATAATGGATTGTGGATTTTCCCTTGTCGTGAGACTTTGGATGAGACTAGTTGAATCCTAGATAATTATGTTTGTTGCGTGGATTGTGTTTTGACTTTTGAGGATGAGAAAGTTCATTGTAAATTTAGGATAATGAGTTTGAAGTAAAATGGATTAAAGGATTTCATGGAAAGTCTCTTTACCTTGTGGTTGTTAGTGATCATGTTTCCCTAGATAAATATTTTGTTGGTGGTTTCTAGTAAGAGTTTTGATGAAACTAAGAAGATTATAGTATGTAATCAATCTTTCATGTGGATTGTTAGTTGTGGAGTCTGCCGTGCCGATGGACCTTAGTAGATTCTAATTGGATTCGAATAATTGGGATTTGTTACTCGAAGTTTCGAGATTATGGAATATTTTTGTAGGATTTCTGATGATTGAAAATGATGAGTTGCAAATTGGGTAAATTGCATTCTCTTGAGGATTTGGTTTATTAGTAGATTTAGTGATGTCGAATTCTTGTAGATCTTCCTGCTGACTTTATCTTGATCTTCCTATCCCAAAGAGTTCGATTTGTTTCGTTTTTGCGTGTTTTGTATATATTTTGTTACCCTGAATTGTGTGTGAATTGTGCGAGTCGCTCTATGTACGTGTAATGTCCTGTTATTTGATTTTATCTTTGATAAAACCTTCAAATTTCCATATTATATTTCTAGTTTAACTTTTCAAAGAAGTTTAAAGATGGTTTGTGTACCCTCTTTTTGGAGAAAATGGATTTCTTTTGCTTTTATATTTGGATTTTGCGTTTGGTTGGATGTTTGGACTTATTATTGGAGACGTCTGGTGACTAGTCCTGCACTTACTAACGCTTGTTTGATTTTCGATTTTTACTATTTCGACTTTGATTTGGTTTTTATAGCTAGAGTTCTCGTTCGCGACGGGCACTCTTGTGATTCGTAAATAAGTTTCGCACTTGGGAAAATTTCCTTTAACCCTTTTCAAGATGAACCTCGTTTCATAAATGTTTTCCTTATAAAAGTTTTCGTATTGATTTTTGAAAACCGACTCTTGTCCTTGATACTTTTGTTTTCTACTCTCAAGTTTCGAGGACAAAACTTTTTAAAAGGTGGGGTGATTGTAACACCCGCAAATGTAACACCCGAAAATGTACCCCATTTTTCTAGTAGAAATATTTTACGAAATCTTTTCAGCCAATTTAAGTTTTAATTTAGAATTTAAAGTTTCGAGTCGAATTTACAATTTCCGAGTTCGTATTTGGAATTTCCGCGAGATTCCATGAGAATCCCGTTTTCAGGCGTCTTTGACTTTTCTTGACTTTTGAGTCGTCTTTGACTTTTCTTGACTTTTGAGTCGTCTTTGACTTTTCTTGACTTTTGAGTCGTCTTTGACTTTTCTTGACTTTTGAGTCGTCTTTGACTTTTCTTGACTTTTGAGCCGCCTTTGACTTTCGTTGACTTTTCCGACTCACCCTACATATACTCCCTCATACTCCCTAAACCTAATTCATTTCCTCACAACTCAATCTCCTTCTTCCTCACCTTAAACACCAAAAACCTTGCCTCCTTTTTGATCCGTCTTCAAATCGTCGCTACTCCTTCGTTACTCGCTCAAATTCTCGTAAGTTCGTCTTATTCTTCCCCTCTTAGCTTCCTCTATCCGTATTGGTAATAAAATTACCGTCTTTCTCGCTTTTTAAATTATCCGTCTTTCTCAAGGTGAAATATATTCATCTTTTATTACCTAATTGTAGGTGGAGACTAATAGGAAGGCTTAGTAATCGATTAAAGACGCGTAAAGGTAACGGTGAAGGGTTACTCGATATCATTTACGTGTTTTAATGTGTTTTCCATGTTAGAAATCGTATTTAGAATATGATTAGTAATCTTAGGAATTGTGTTGTTGATGATGGTTGGTGTTAGTTGATAATTGATATGAGAATTGATGAATTGTGATGATAGATGATACTTGTATTATGCCTTAGTGAAATTGTGGTGACTTGTGTGACTCTTACCTGTCCGAATAGGATGCAGGCTGCGTCGTAGGACGCAGGCCGCGTCACCCGCTGCCAACAGAACTTTTCCTGCACTGACCCCTTTTCGTAAAATGATCATATCTCCTTCGTTACTTGCTTTTTTTGGGCGTGTGACATCTCGTTGGAACCGTAAGAGGTTAAGCTATCACCTCAACTTGGAATTTCTGCATTCCCATATGTAGAACTCTAGTTATGACCGTTTGAAGTGGACCCTTATTTTCGTTGGTTTCCAAACAACATTGTTTTGGAGAGGTGATCTATGTTTTTATTCATTATGCTTCATAAACTTGTTCTAATGCTTATGTATCATGTATTGACTCATCTTTATCATATCTAAACTTATATGATTCCCTATTCTCATGTTTTGTGACGGTTTTTGGTATGTTCCCACTTTGAGTCGGTTTTTACAAATGATAAGGTTTGAGCACTATTTTGTCTTGTTCTTTGTACTCTCATTCCCTTGGCTACCTTCCCGTTCGTAACGCTGGAATGTCGGAACGGAGAGGTATCCTACTGCTTAAATGCATGTGTTAGTGGGCATACGACGACGTTGTTGGGAGTTGAACGCTATGCGTTGATCGACCCGGCCGTCAAATGTTGTTTACTTGCGAGGTGGTGTTATTTGCATGTAGCGTACCGCTTGTTATGAGGCTTGAGCTCTTTTCCGCCTCTTTCGTGAATTGATCTCCTGAATTTGGGGTACTCGGCGTTTTCTTTGTAAGACCGAGTCTTGGATGCGAAACGCTTTATCGCATGTCGAATCGGAACACGTTCATTCCGAGAATCTGGCCAGGTTTAGACTAGGACCGGATATTTATATCGTCGTGCTACCAGGAGGAAATTAGTCTACATACGCGAAATGCTTTATCGTGTATGCTTTCAGGGAAATGCTTTATCCCGTGGATGCCTTTTAATCATACTTGCCATGTACACGATGCTAGTGCGTTTCATTTACCGTGAGAGTTGTCGTCTTGTGTCGTCTTTGAACGCGTGATTTCATGATATTGTTCATGGTCATTGCATGATTGGACACCGTCTATGTCTTGGTTCGTGAATGGATGATAATATGTTGGATTTCGTGTAATCATCGCATGACTTGACTGGTTTGTCTGTCGAGTCTCAATCTTATCAATCTTATACCGCTAACGGTGAGATGTAAGCCCTAGTGAGCGTATTCGGTTGCCTAAGAGTGTCTTCCCCGAGTCTTTGAATATCATGATGGATTCGGATTCGTGCCTCTTATGTTCTGATCATTATTTATCGAATTGCCTATCTATTCTTATCGTATCTCACATGTATATCTATATATGCATGCTTCTACTTTTGTATTTCCTTCTATGTACGTTTATGGTGATATGGCTGGGAGAACCCGGAGTTACTCCCCACTGACTGTGGCGTTCATGTTTTTCCTGAATGAACAGGTTGCTTGCTTGGATGCCTTTTTGGATATGATGTTTTGGGGTTCGGGTGTGAGCTAGCGGGCGTTGTCCCTGGAAGTTTTCACCTCTAGACGATATTAGCTAGTTTTGTTAAACACTTGTTCTTTGCTAACATTTTAAGAGACCCCGTCTCTTTGTTGTATTTCCTTACTTAGTTGTAATATTTTGACACTCCTCGTTTATTTAAACTTGCATGTATAAAAGTTTTTTAAAATACCGTATTTCCGCATATCTTTTCACATGCTTGTATGTTTTATCTTTCCGCATTCGCGAGGGTTGTCACAGTTGGTATCAGAGCTTTATCGCTCCCGACGCACACACGTGAACCCTAAACTTAAATTAGTTGACCTTGAAATAATAAATGAGAGATGGGTAGACGTAAGGACCTAAGGTGGTAGTCTTTGGTGTGCTTGATGTTTGTTAGGTTCTAACTTGTTTGTTGATTGTGTTGAGTGATGTTATGTTTGTTTGTATCTACCGTCTTAAGGTGGATCATGTGTTACCTAGGAGAAGTATTCTCTATCGAAGATTGAAGATTTACAAGCCTAATTTAAGTGTATTTCTTCCTCATCGATGTATTCTCTCGTCCTTAATGTATTATGCTCTCTTCTTTCTATCTAAGTGCTTCTTTCTCTTCCAAATTGTTTGTCTCTTGGAAATTACTCTTGATAGTTCCTCCATCTTACAATTGGTATCCTTACCTTCCTCTTGTAACATTCTTGTGGATGCCATACCCTTTAGTTTGTGGCATATTGTACTTGGTTGGAAGAAATTTAGACTTTGTGGACTATTAGTGTTTGTTAGAATGAACTTGTGATTTGAGGAAAATGGTATAGATTTAATTTCACCCTATGGTGGTGAGAGTTGGTATCCTTGAGGAAAGTGTGGTAAGGTATGTTTAATGATTTTAATGCTTGATGCTTGTCATGACTAATGTGTGGATAGTTCATGATATTTGATGGTGTAAGGTTGAATGAGTTGGATATGATTTCTTAACTCATTAGTAATTTAGTCTTTAGGACTTAGAAGTTTAGTATTGTTCTGAAGACTATGCTTATGATATGTCTAATTGGTGTAAATAAGAAGTTTTGAATGATATCTTAAGGTGCGAATTGCTTTTGAGATTAAGTGACGTCTTGTGGTTCCTATTGTGTGTTTGTGAGTATATGCTTGATGGAAAAGCATTTGGCTATAGTTCTTGGATTTAAATATATGATCTTATCTTATGGCATCGGAGACTCGTTGAAGTAGTAAGGTTTCGTTGTAAGTTGAACCATATTACTTGAGGATTATAGATATGAGCGAGATTCGATGAAGTGAACTATGATGGAAATACCTTGGGACGTTAATGATGATGTTTGACTTGAGGTTGTACTTTGTTAATAATTGAACTCGTGGGCTATAGACTTGAAAATGACCGGGTATAAGAGAGTATTTGTTAGTCTTTCAATTAAAGAAACCTTTGAGGTTGTGTTGAATATTTGAGCTAGGAATGTTATTATACTTGAGTTGCAATTCCGCATTTGGGAATCCGTGTGATATGAAAGGATGGATGAATGGGGTTGTAGTCGATTTGTCGAATTTTGGCGTACCTTACTTAGATGATTGTGGTACGTTGGTCCCTTGTAAGAGACCTTTGTTATTGAGATGTTTTGCTTTACTATCACCCTAAGCCTGAAACGATAAATTTTGTGGATTAAACCTTAAACCTTTTTCTCGTGTCTTTATCCCTTTCCATTTCCTTTCATGCAAGTTCCTACTAAACCTGATTCCTAGGAAATTGTTTTCTCTTATCTTTTCCTTTGTTTGGCTATCTTCATAGCTATATCTATCCAATATCTAGCTTTTGGCTCCTTGCCTCTAGCGTTCCTCTAATTTTCGTTCGATCTTATCGCGTTCGTGTTTCCCTTGAAATCTCCTATTGTTTCCAATGTCATGGTGTCATTGTCTTTCCTCTGGTGAGATGATTAGGTGGTTAGCTAGCTTCGTGTTGATTTTGATCATGAATAGGATTGTGATTTAAACCTTAGGATGAATCTGTTGGTGGTATTGTACTCTCTTGGTGGCTTCATTTATTGAGCTTGCTAGTGTAGTGCTATTTTGGGAATCAAGTGAGCGAGATGATATTCGTTGTTGTTGAGTATTATATCGGTTGCTTGGGATATCATTTGGGATTTAGACGTCTCTAATTGGTGGATTCTATAGAGACTTTGCTTTAGGGTAATTGAGTTGGTACCCAAAGCTTGAGAGGTTTTGTCATAAATGAAAATCGATTCATTTTGAGTTTTAGATGATCTAAATGATTTGAATGGTTGTCTGATTGCCAAATGATTGGTCATTTGTGGTTTGGAATTTGTAATTCTCTTTTATTCTTAAGGAATCATAGTTTGAGATTGAGAAATGTTCGTTTCAAAGCTTTGATAGTGAGTGCTCAGTTGTTATGGATTATGGAGATAGAATGGTGAACCCATTTATCTTGAGGATTAGTAACCACCATAGTTGGCTAATGTGACTATTTATATTTGACGCTTTGAGCGTAGTAATGATCGAATTAAGGATGTTATGGCGTATTAAAGAATTCTTATAACCGATAATGGATTGTGAATTTTCCCTTGTCGTGAGACTTTGGATGAGTCTAGTTGGATCCTAGATGATTATGTTTTGTTGCTTTGATTGTGTTTTGACTTTCGAAGATGAGAAAGTTCATTGTAAATTTAGGATAATGTGTAACAACCCGAAAAGTACCCAATTTGCTTAAGCAATAGCTTATGGATACTTTTCAGTAGAACTTAAGTTTTTAATATAGGAATTTTTGTTCCGAGTCGTATTTTGAAATTCCGCGTTCGTATTTGGAATTTTTGAGGGATTTCATGAAAAGACCGTTTTTGGTCATCTTTGACTTTTCTTGACTTTTAAACCGTCTTTGACTTTTCCTTGACTTTTTAAAGTCGTCATTGACTTTTTATTTATTTTTAAGTCGTCTTAAACTTTTCTGAACTTTTAAGCCATTTTGACTTTTTCCGACTTTTTAGTCGATTTTGACTTTCGTTGACTTTTCCCGACTCGTCTTGCGATTTTGAAGACCGAAATTTTATTTAAAAAAATAAATTTTTGATTTATTTTTATTTATATTTATTATGATTTATCATAATTTAATATAATTATTTTGAATTTATTCGGAATTTAAAGAATAACTTTTACGGTTTTTACTCGAACGTCATTTAACTATTCCCGACGCATCGTAATGCGCGCAACAAAATCGAAACTCGACTTTGACATGAGTCACGCGTTGATGTCATCGCTTTCCACTCACCATTAGATGTTTTATTTATTTTGATTAAAATAATCAAAATATCTAGATATTTACTTACTTTATCGATCCGTCAACGGAGATTACGCAAATCGAGCAAAAACAGACCCGTTGTCTCACCATACCACACGGCTCTCCTCTCCTTTTTCCCTCCTCTAATAGACTTTGATATTTCATTACTTTTGATTATAATATTATAATATCTAGATATTATTTCACTTTATCGATCAATTAACGAAAATTACGCAAAACGCTCGAAATCAGACCGATTCTTCACCATACCACACGGCTCAAAAAGTCCTCTAATAGCCTTGATATTTTCATTACTTTTGAGTAATATATCATAATATCTTGATATTAACTTTATCGTAAATAATATTTAATCGTTTACCGTAAAACAAGTAGTAAACGCGAGTCAATTACGTAACAACAATTTCAAAATCCGACATCATTAGTGGCCTATAATTACACGGCTCCAACCACCCATCATAACTCACAAACACCTTTTCATCTTTCAACAAATCAAATAAAGATCAAAAAACATCACTTTATTTAATCGTTCTTCGCGTTCTTCATCGTTCATCAACCGTTCTTCATCGTTCTTGAGCAAAACCTCCATAAATCCTTCATTTCTTAATTACATCCTTCCTAATTTATATTTCTAGGATCTCCTCTTCGCTCTCCATCTTCTAGTACGTTTTAAATTCAATTCCGTCAAGATCGTTTTCAACACTTTAATTATGAGAAGTTTAGTTTAAGTTCTAATAATTGTTTTTCTTGTTATTTCTTATAGGGGAAGAGTTTGAAGACGAATTTGGGGACTCTTATATTTTGGGTGAAGACTAGTAGAAGGGTTTTCTTATTTATATTTTCTTATATTTTGTGCTAAGTGGATTTTGCTAGCTAAGGTAACATTTCCGATTTACTCGACGAATTAATGTCACATAGCCTTAGTTTGTTTTTGGTAGTCTTTAGTTTTGGCTCATGTTATAGTATTTAAGAGTTAAGTTAGTAACATAGCCTTTAATTTAATTTATTTGGATTTTGGTTCATCTTTATTTTTTTGGTACATGTTTTATGATTTATGGATTTTTAGTTAGTAATATGTTAAGTAGTGATTATTATGTTGTTTTATGATTTTTATGTTGTATGGAAGTTTTTGTGATGTTGGATGATTTTTGATGATTTTATGTTGTATGAATTTTTATGATGATTTAGTGTTCTTGATGATTTTTAAGTTGTAGTGAATTTTTATGTTGATTTATGGTTCTTGATGAATTTTTATGGTTTTTCATAAGTTATGATTTTTTTATGTTGTTTATGAACTTTTAACAAATTTAGTGTTCTTGAAGAATTTTAATGATTTTTACTAAGTTATGATTTTTATGTTGTTTATGAAATTTTAACAAGTTTAATGTTCTTGACAAATTTTGATGATTTTTAATAAGTTAGGATTTTGTATGAATGTTGTTAAAATGGTTGTTTGATGATTAAAAACAAGTTGGAAGTGATTTGATGTTGTTGGTGGTGTGAACCGTGAGGGGAGGACTGAACCGGGTCCAAACCGGACCGGTCCAGGCCGGTTCAGACCCGGTCTGGGTTGGTCAAGGTGGGTCCGGGTTTTGGTCTTTGGGTTGTGTCGATGTGTGATTGATTGGTTGTTGTTTTGACGGGTTTTAATTATGTTAAGCATGCCGGAAAATATTAGAAA
>JAIUZE010074669.1:0-38034 GCA_022085475.1 Heliosperma pusillum | reverse complement strand
TGAAGTATTTACCTTGGACCTATATTCGGTTCTTAGTTTGTATATTATTATCTACTCTTTTTATTTCCGTATTTATACGGGAGATATGTCTCCCGTCTTGTATATTTCTTTTGTATAATATTATTTCCGTTTTGTAATGAACCTTTTTATTTATGACACCTTCGTTATGTATTCTTATCTTTTATGTATTTAAATAAATTTTTTTCTTTCCGCAAATTTGAGGGTGTCACAATTCCCCCTAAATGGATTCCGGTCGGGCTAAATGGGTCATTGGAGATTTTCTGAAAGTGGATAGCGACATGGTGACCAATATTGACTCCAAACTTATTCGGCTTTTGGAACAAATAAGCCGCCAAAATCGAGAGCTCATCGGCCCTAAAGTTGTGACACTCCTCTCTTCCAAACAACGTCCAACCCATAAACCGATGCCAAAACCTAATAGGGGCATTGTGGCAAGCATTTGACGGCCTCTTAGTTCCCTTCGCAAATTCCATTCCCGAGATAGCAGTCCAAACATCATTCACATTAAAGTTTTCGGGGACTTTGTATGACTTATGAAATTTGACCCCTAAAACCTTACAAAATTTCTCAAGGGAAAGGTTAAATGCAGTATTAAGAAGGCGAAAAGAAACAATTTTGACCATACCTGTATTCCTATCTTTTTCATGACAAAAGGAACTTAAAAACTCCCATGTAAGACGGGGGTAAGTACGGAAGTGCTGACCGTAGAGTTCCCCCATCCCCAAACCTTTGAAAAGCTCAAGAGTGACCGTATCAAGGCCGAGGTTTCGCATAGTATTCCAACAAATAAAACGGGAGTGGGGAAGGTTTCTGCGTTTTAAACATTGAAATTTACCTCTCGCGATTTCGCTTACGAAGACGATATCGGGAAAATCGTTATCCGGACCCATTCCCGCCGTTACTTGCTGGAGCCTAGCCTCCAACTCCGCCTCAAGCTGAGCCCTTGTTCTTTTCCTAGGTGGTTGTTGAGCCATGGAGTTTTTCGTATTAGTCAATTGAAAGAGGGAAAATTTAGGGAAAAATTGGGGTTTTTGAGTTTTGGGATGAATTTGGGTGATGTAGTGCGTTAATTGATGGGTTGAATGTGGGATTGGGTGAGTTTTGTGGTTATTTTTGTGAGTTTTTGTGAGTTTTTGTGAGGTTTGGGAATTTTTGTGGGGTTTGTTGAAGGTAGAAAGAAGAAGAAAGAAAAAAGAATGAAGTAGAATGAGGGAAAAAAGAAGCTTCACGAGTGAATTTAGGCTTACGGGTGAGTTCTGGGCCGGTCCAGGCACCGGCCGCCGGTCGACCGGCCTAGACCCCAAGGCAATTTTTCGATTTTTTTGGCTTTTGAATAAATCAAGTGTTCAGGTGCTCCTGGCCGGTCGGCACACCAGCCGCCAGTCCACCGGCCAGGAACACAGCTCAAAAAATTCAACTTTCAAAATTTCAGTCATGCGTGCTCTGGGCCGGCTGTCAGACCGGCTGCCGGTCGCCCGGCCTAGAACGTAGCTCGAAAAATTCCAAAAATCAACTTCCCATGATAACGTGGTCCAGGCCGATCGGCACACCGGCTGCCGGTCGCCCGGCCTGGAATACCTGCTACTCGATCTTCGCCTTTGAAACTTGCCTTCTGGAGTGGTCCAGGCCGGTCGGCACACCGGCTGCCGGTCGCCCGGCCTGGAGCACTTCTACCTTTCTTCAACTCGCCTTCAAAATCACAACATATTCCCAAAGAAACCCAAGTCACCAACAATATCTACCCAACCAACAAATTCCCAAAGACACGGTTTTGATCCAAACCCGACTACAAGTGTTTCAAACCTACCTAAAACTTTCTCCTAAAGACGAAAGACCCGAGTATACAAAACCAAATCTTCACAACTACTCCTAATATGCATGCTATATACAAAAAATTGGTGGTTGTTGAGGGACTCCACCAAACCTATCAAATCACAAGAGTTTACAAACAAGACTCCTCCTCGGGAAGTGGATCCCCAAGGAAGAGTACTTCCACCGTTCCTTTTTCATCGCCATCAAAATATCTTTTCACTCGATGCCCATTGACTTTGAAATTACCACCTTCTTCGCTCCAAAGTTCAAAAGCTCCATGTGGTGAAATGTCGATAACTTTGAAAGGACCCGACCATCTAGAGCGTAGCTTTCCCGGAAACAACTTGACTCTAGAATTATAGAGTAAGACTTGGTCACCCACTTTTACATCTTTATCAACCAATTTGGCATCATGCCATTTCTTTGTTTGCTCCTTGTAGATCTTTGAGCTCTCGTAGGCATCAAGTCTTAGCTCTTCAAGTTCATTCATTTGGAGAAAACGTAGCTCTCCGGCCATATCAATGTCAAAGTTCATTTCTTTTAAGGCCCACCATGCCTTGTGCTCCAACTCGATTGGCAAGTGACAAGCTTTGCCATAGACAAGCTTGTAGGGAGTTGTGCCGAGGGGAGTTTTGAAGGCGGTGCGAAGGGCCCATAGAACATCCGGAAGCTTTTGAGACCAATCCTTTCTACCTTTGCTAGTGGTCTTCTCCAAGATGGCTTTTATTTGACGGTTTGAGACCTCCACTTGCCCACTAGTTTGAGGGTGGTAGGCAAGAGCGGTCTTATGAGTGACACCATGGGAAGAAAGCAAGATCTTGAAAGTGCTCTTCCTAAAGTGCGAACCCCCGTCGCTAATCACCACCCTTGGGGTCCCAAATCTCGGAAAGATAGTGTTTTTGAAGAGCTTGATAACAACCTTAGCATCATTTGTTGGGGTGGCAACGGCTTCAATCCACTTGGACACATAGTCCACCGCTACCAAAATGTACTCATTCCCACAAGAGTTGGGGAATGGTCCCATGAAATCAACTCCCCAACAATCAAAAAGCTCAATCTCAAGAATGTTTTGAAGGGGCATCTCATTTCTTTGACTTATATTCCCCGTTCTTTGGCATCGATCACAAGATTTGACAAAGTAGTGGATATCCTTGAACATAGATGGCCAAAAGAAACCACCTTGTAACACCTTTGCAATGGTGCGAGATGTACCAAGGTGGCCCCCATAGGCCGAGTTGTGAATTCTATCGACTATCTCCATGCCTTCTTCTCTAGGAACACATCTTCGAAACATGCCATCACCACACTTGCGAAAAAGATGTGGGTCATTCCAAAAATAGCGTTTTGAGTCATGCTTCAACTTCCTCCTAGCTCTAGCATCCAACTCCTCCGGAATAAACCCGCTCACAATCAAATTTGCCAAGTCCGCAAACCATGGTGATGTACCACCTATCATCATCAAACTATCTTCTCTCAACCACTCATTGATCGGGCCACTCTCATCCTTCAACCCATGATCTTCGGTAGTCAATCTAGATAGGTGGTCGGCAACAACATTCTCCGACCCCGCCTTGTCTTTAATTTCCAAGTCAAACTCTTGAAGTAAAAGAACCCACCTCAAGAGCCTTGGCTTTGCATCCTTTTTCACTAACAATTGTCTCAAGGCGGAGTGATCCGAGTATACCACAACCTTAGAACCAACAAAGTATTGCCGGAACTTTTCCACGGCATGAACAATGGCTAGCATTTCCTTTTCCGTCGTAGAGTAGTTGACTTGGGCTTGATCAAGAGTTTTGCTTGTGTAGTAGATTACATGGTGCCTCTTGTCCACAACTTGGCCAAGCACCGCCCCGACCGCATAATCGGAGGCGTCACACATAACTTCGAAGGGAAGGCTCCAATCCGGTGATCGGATTATGGGAGCCGTCACAAGAGCCTCCTTCAACCTACAAAAAGCACTCAAGCAAAATTCATCAAATACAAATGGGGTGTCTTTGAGAAGAAGAGAAGTTAAAGGCTTGGCTATTTTAGAAAAGTCTTTGATGAAACGTCGGTAAAAGCCCGCATGGCCTAGAAAGCTTCTCACTCCCTTCACATTTGTAGGGGGTGACAAGTTTTCTATTACCGAAACCTTAGCCATATCAACTTCTATGCCTCTCTTAGACACGATGTGACCAAGCACAACCCCCTCCTCCACCATAAAGTGGCATTTCTCCCAATTGAGGACGAGGTTGTGCTCCTCACATCTTTGCAAAACATTAGACAAATTCAATAGCCCAAGATCAAATGAGTCTCCATGGACACTAAAGTCGTCCATGAAGACCTCCATACTCTTCTCAAGAAAATCGGCAAAAATTGCCGTCATACATCTTTGGAAAGTCCCCGGAGCATTACAAAGCCCAAAGGGCATCCTCTTATAAGCATAAACTCCTATGGGACAAGTGAATGTGGTTTTCTCTTGGTCTTCCGGGTGTATGGGGATTTGGAAAAACCCGGAATAACCATCTAGAAATGAATAGTAAGAATGCCCCGCCAACCTTTCAAGCATTTGGTCAATAAAGGGGATGGGGTAGTGGTCTTTGAGGGTGGCGGCATTTAATTTGCGATAGTCAATGCACATCCGCCACCCGGTCACGGGTCTAGAAGCTAAGAGAGTCTCATCCTCTTGTTCCACCATAGTTACCCCTCCTTTCTTGGGCACTACATGGACGGGGCTCACCCAAGAACTATCGGTTATTTGGTAGATAATCCCGGCCTCTAGCAACTTCATCACCTCACTTTTCACCACTTCCGCCATCTTAGGGTTCAACCTACGTAGCCCATCTACCTTAGGTTTGCTACCCTCCTCCAAGACAATCCTATGCATGCAAAGATTAGGACTTAAACCTTTGATATCATCAATGCTATATCCAAGTGAGCCCCTATGAGTTTTCAAGATTTTCAAAAGTTCAAGTTCTTGGCCTTCACTCAAATTAGCATTAATGATAACGGGATAAGTCTCTCCCTCACCTAAAAAAGAGTACTTAAGTGAGGGAGGTAAGGGCTTTAGTTGTACCTTTGGAGGGAGAAGGCCCTCCACCTTCTTCAAGAGTTCATCATCTACCTCATGGTCATCTCCCATCTCCTCATCATGGAGTGCCACTTGTAGAGCTTCTTCTTCACATTTTTCTTCTTCATGCACCTTCTCAACCACTTCTTCAATGACTTCCACCGAGCAAGCTTTGTGAAACATTGGTCCCTTCACTAGATGAGGAAGATTAAATTCAAGGGTTTCGTTTCCCACCCTAAAGGTTAGCCGCCCGTCCCTCACATCAATGAGGACTCCTCCGGTAGCCAAAAAGGGCCTACCAAGGATGATGGGAGTGTGGCTATCCTCCGGGATATCTAGGACAACGAAATCCGTGGGGATCAAAAATTTGCCAACTTTAACGGGTACGTCCTCAAGCACACCCAAAGGTTGCTTAACGGACCTATCCGCTAGTTGTAGAGTCATAGAAGTGTGGGTTAAACTTTCAAGTCCAATTCTTTTAGCAATAGTTAAGGGAATGACACTTACACTTGCACCATTGTCACATAATGCCCTTGAAATCATGACTCCCCCCACAACACAAGGGATAGAGAAACTTCCGGGGTCCCCAAGTTTTTTTGGCATTTTGAAAGAGTTAGGATTAATGAGGAGAGCACTACACTCCGCCTCCATAATCATAACATCTTGGGTACCCAAAGTTCTCTTGTGAGTCAAGATGTCTTTTAGAAATTTTGAGTAAGTGGGCATGTTCAATATAACATCGGTGAAAGGTAAGGTCACTTCAAGTCCCTCAAGCATTTTTCTAAATTGGGTGAACTTGAAGTTTTCCTTAGTTTTCAAAGCTCTAGAGGGGTAGGGGATATCGGAAACAACAAGTGGAGTACTAAAAGATACCTTTGGAATGGGAGTTTTCTTGGTTACCTTAGCTCTTGCTATTGGTTGTACCTCTACTCCGTCATCATTGACATCCTTGTTCATCTCCTCTTCATAAGGCATAATTTCGACATACCCTTCTTCTCCCTCTTTGGGTTGATCATCTTCACCCTTTCCATCATCTTTTAACTCCAAGGTAGGAGTCAAAATGGGTTCTTCAAATTCTTCTCCTTCCTCAACATGCTCATCATTTGGAATCTCATCATTCATCATATCCATGTAGGGGTTATCAAGCACTAGTCCACTTCTTAAAGTCACCGCACATGCATGGTGGCTTGATGAAGCATCCTTGGAGCTTTTCCCTTGAGCAAGTAGACCTCCCGGAGGCCTTTGAGGATTGTTCAAAGCTTGAGAAGCTAACCTAGCTTCCAATTCTCTCACCTCTTTCTTGTGAGCATTGGTGACATTTTGCAAAGCCAAGTTGTTTTGGATCTCCATGTTTTTGACTAGTTGCAAAACTTCACTTATTGAAGGATCATTCTCTTGGTGGGGTTGATTTGTCAAAGGAAGGGCAAAAGCATAGTCATTCCGACTACTTGAACCTTGGTTGTTGCTTCTTTGGTTGTTAAAGTTTCCTTGTTGGTTGTTATTGAAATTTCCTTGTTGCCCCCTTGAACCTTGACCATTGAAATTTGACCCTTGGTTGTTGTTGAAATTTGACCCTTGGTTGTTGTTGAAATTTGACCCTTGGCCTTGGAAAGATTGATCGGGAACCCCTTGACTTGCTTGATTGTTTTGATTGCCTTGGTAAAAATTACCTTGGCCTTGATTGTTGAAGTTTTGGTTCCCTTGATTTTGATTCCAATTTCCTTGACCTTGATTCCAATTACCTTGGTTTTGGAAGTTACCTTGGTTATTGTAACCTTGATCATTGAAGTGTTGATTTTGGAATTGGTTGGATCCTTGACCTTGTTGAGAGTTGTTGAATTGATTGTTATAGTTTCCTCTAGAAAATTGACCTCCTCCTCTAGGTTGGGAAAAACCCGGAGGGTTGGAAGGTTGAGTTTGTGTGTGTTGTGGGTTTAACACATTTTGGCTTTTGTAACTCATGTTTGGGTGAAATTTCGAACTTGGATGATAGAAATTGGAATTTGGGTTGTAAGCTCCTTGACTTTGGAATTGAGGCCTTGAGGGCCGTGGGTTGTTGTTGATACCTTGGAAAGCATTCACATGTTGATAATCATTTCCACCTTCATTGTTATAAGAAACATTATTCCCACAAACTTCAAAGGTGTGTCCATACCCATTGCAAATTTCACAAGTGGGGGTTTGATAAGCTTCCACCATAGGAGGTGTATAAGACCCACTAGCTTCATTCACATGATGGCCTTGACTTTGATTTTGAGCTTTTTGAAGCTCGGCAAAACCCTTTGTAAAAGTTTGTGTGAGCAAATCAATCTTGGCATTGGTATCCGCATTTGAAAAGTTCTCACTTGGGTACTTAGAACTCCTTCTCAAGCTATTTCCTCTAGAACTAGTACCATAGCTAGACTCCGATTCAACCATCTTCTTAATCAAGGCCGCCCCTTGTTGGTCATTCAAATGATCAAAACTCCCCCCCGCGGCAGCATTCACCATAGCCTTGGTTTGAGGGAGGAGAGTTTGATAGAATGTTTGAGTGACATACCAATCCGCAATTCCATGGTGAGGGCATCGGGCAAGTAAATCAATGAACCGATCCCATGCTTCTCCCAAGGATTCTCCATCCTCTTGTTGGAAGGTTGTAATCTCATTTCTTAGCATCGCCATTTTGGAGGCGGGGTAGTACTTACTTAGAAACTCCTTAGCCAAGTCATCCCAAGTAGTGAAAGTGTTTGGAGGATGGTTATTCAACCACCTCTCCGCCCGGTCTTTAAGGGAAAATGGGAACAACATGAGGCAAAGGGTTTCCTCGGGCACCCCATTCCTTTTCATGATTCCTACCCTACTTTTGAACTTTCTCAAGTGGGCATGAGCATCTTCATCGGGGAGGCCTCCAAAGCTATCCCGCTCAATAGAACTCATTTGAGCCGGGTGAATCTCAAAATTATTTGGGGCCAAAACACCGAAATTGATTGGAGATTGGGTATCATCGTGGTTGGGACGGTTACGGTCACGTAAAGTCGTCATTTGTGGTTGATTTTGTTGTTGAGGTATTGTGGGTGGTGTATTTGGTAATGTATTGTAGAAGGGGTTTTCGAATATGGGTTCAATGGTGTTGTTTTGTGGGTGATCGATTGTTCGAGTGGATGTAGAAGCAATTGAAGTATTGGCTTGTTGATGGCTAACTCTTCTTGAATTCCTAACCCGAGCAAGAGTGTTAGCTCGGAGAGTCCTAAATAACCTTTCGGGCTCCGGATGGCTCAAGAACAACCCTTCACCCCTAGGCATGCACTCAAAGCAACTCAAAAACAAGTTAGACTCCTAGTGTGTTTTTGGGCACACTAGGGAAAGACAATAATGCAAGGCACTCTACAAATAATATAACAACCAAAAACCAACAAAAACAACAAGTAACTTGGCTAAATCTAAGACACAAAACAAACTACGAGTTTCCTTACATCATCCCCGGCAACGGCGCCATTTGATGAGCGGTTCGTCGTCAAAACAAACATCAAAAATAACCCAATTAAAGTAGTATAAAGGGGTCGAATCCACGAGGATGGAGGAGGTCAACTACTAGTTCGATCGCGTCCTATTCTAGCCTAATAAATGTTGGATTGGAAAGTTAACTAAAAACTAGGAAAAACAAGTAATAGCTAAATAATAATGATGAAAACAATTAAGGGAAAGACTAAGGTGAAGGGTTCACCTTAGGGGGATTAATGGGCTAGTCGGGTAATTAGCAAATGGGTAAGTAATTCGAGTAAAATCAATTGCTAATGTCTCAACAATCAATAATCATCAACAAAGCCATCGCATTTGTCTCAAATCACCCATATAAACACTAGTCTAATCATTTCTACCACCGTCGCTTAAGAAATAATCAAACCATGCTTGATAAAATGGGCAACTTTCGTTTACACATTTCATCAAACACTTAGTGTTCATATGAGCAATACCCAAATTATTTACCACAAACTTACTAATTAACCAACCTAATACCCCACATAATCCTCCCTTAGGCTCCCCCTAAACCCTAGAGGAGAACTACTCACACATACTAAGGGGAATCAAAGCACTAAAGGCAAGAAGTAGTTCAATAAACATCATGCTATGAGATGAACAATTAAAACAATCAAATGATAAACAATAAACTAGAAATGGAAATAAATTGCATAAACAACAAAAAAGATGAGAAATTTAATACCAACAAGCTTGTATTAATGAAGAGGGAGAATGTCTTCACCCTTAAAAACCTCAATACAAACCCAAAACTGAATTGATTTCACTAGGAAAGACTAGATCTAACAACTTGAAATGAGAAACTAAGCTTAATTAGGGAAAGATTAGGAGAGTAATTAGTACTTAATAGAGGCTACAAATATCTAGGGTTTTGTGCTAAGAGGAATGTAAAAGCTGCTTACAAAATAATAGGGGGAGGGTATATATAGGTATCTCGAAATTAAGGAAGAAATTAGAAGAAGAGGGCGAATTTTCAGTCTTGTGTTCCTGGCCGGTCGACCGGCCGCCGGCCCTCTGACCGGCCCGGAGCACATCAGTAACTTCAGTTTCTTCGTCTTCAAAATCTTCAAAATTCTTCTAAGTATGGAGAATGGGGGTCCCGGCCGGTCGACCGGCCACCGGTCCCCCACCAGCCTGGAGCACCATTTCGTTCTCATGGGCATTCTGTTGTATGTGCAGGCCGGGTAGTCGACCGGCCGCCGGTCGACCGGCCGGCGCTACCTGGGCCTTTTCTTCTCTTTCTCAACTTTTTCATTTGTGGAGTTGAGGTCTAGGCCGGTGGACCGGCCGCCGGTCAGAGGACCGGCCAGCACCACCTGATACTCATTTCTTCATTCTTCTTCTCATCTTCGAATCCCGACTCATGCAAGACCTTTATGCTCCGATTTCTTCATTTCCGGCTTAATTCCTACAAATTAAGATCGACATTCATAGTACGGGAAATCGGGGAGCAAAATGCAATTAAGGGCACGCAAATCCGTGTAAACGGACCGAAATGGGGACGAAAAAGAGGGAAAAATGTGACTAATTTAATGCTTATCACTTGGGTGATATCTTATGGGATTTGGATGACACTTTTGATTGGATTGGGGAAAAGAACAACTTAATTATGATGATCCAATTTCATAAAGAAAGATACCATGACTCCGTGATTATTTTTGAATTACCCAAAGGACATGATGAGTATGTTGTACATGCTTATATGATTATGCATTGTGTATGGTTTCTTTTTATTATAAGTTGTTATAAAGTCTTAACCAATTCTTTTTCTATCTTGTATGATCTTCTCCAAATAGCATTGACATGTTCCGCTCTTAATTGAATGATATTTTCCTTATTGAAGGGGTAGTGCTGTGTGACCCCATACTTTGTTCTTAAGCTTGAATATGCGTCGTACGGGACGTTAAATCAGTGCTTACGGGAGGCGACCTGATGAACTATTTTACGGGGTCGTTAATTCCACAAATTAGCTATGTCAAATAACAATTTATAAAACCGAATCTAGACTCAAACCAACCTAAGTAAAGGGTAGTAAGGGTAAGACAAGGATCGAACCCAAGGGAAGGCGATGAATGCTAAAAATCTAATCTAGACTCTTGCTAAAAACTGATTAAACAAATTAATTAATCTAACCACAAATTAAAACACTAATTGAAACAAAGACTTGAATTACTTACAAACTATGATATTCACAATGGTAAACATGTAGATAACAAATAGGAAGAGAGTTTTTCATGAGAAAAGATTATCAAGCCTAAAAATCACCAACACTAACTAAATACTCAAAGATTCAAATAAGGAGAAGTAACTTAGTGCAATTGTCCCAAGTTCCCCCACAATTTACAAAGTAAAGATCCCTCCTTTCCTCCCTTCTCTAATTATCTATTTCAAACTTCTAAGAATTAGCCACCATGAATTAAACCATCCATAAATGACCCAATACAACTAAACCCATACTTATTAAAACATAAGCATAAATAAAGATGCAAGCTTTAAGCACAAAACCAAAGAAGCATGCTAGAATCATGTAATAAAACATTAAACCATGTCCTAAATACACAATAATCCAAATTCCACTCAAAAGATTCCAACTTTTAAACCAAAGTTACAATCTTTCAAGTTGCTTCAACAAATACCAAGACAAATCAACCAAATTCATCAAGACAAAGCAATTTAATCAAACAAACAATTACTAAGATGGTTAGCCTTAACAACAATTCATTCAACAATGAAATTCAAACATAGGAAAATGGAATTAAATAGAGAAGGAAGGATTAAAAGGTCTTACAATGCTAAAAGGGAAGAACTTGTTCAAATTACACTAAGCAAAAGAAGATTAGCTACCCATAGTCTTCATAATACAACCAATTTCTAAACAAAAACCCATTACAAGAGCCAAAGTTTGAAGAACAAAAAGAGAGAATTCTAAGGAAAATATGATGTTGTATGTTGAATGCATGATGCCCTTGTCTCTCTTCAGAAATCTTCTTTTATACCCTTGGTCCGCAAACCTAGGGGCCTTGAAAGGTGGGCTTCCAAAAGACAAGACGAGAAAAGGAAGAAAACCCGTGCTGAGAGATGACGCAGGTTGCGTCCTACGACGCAGGCTGCGTCGTGCTGACGCAGGCTGCGTCGAACACTGCCGGATTTTTGCCTTGTTTTCCTTCTTGACTTTCGTTGACCAAATGATATTAGACCCCGCCTTGACTTCCATTGACCCCTTGGTCTTGGTCTTCATACCTTGATGATTCCTTGCTAGCCCACTCCAATTTCCGGGTTTTTCGGTCTCGGGTTTTCGGGTTTGACTTTCATTGACTTTCGGGATTTGACTCTCAAAATTGACTTTAAAATACTAAATATTAACATTATTACAAAAACTAAAATTAACATAAAACATAGCTAACGACCCGTAAAAAGTAAAACGAAAGACTCTAAAAATTGCTACTAGACACGACAATATTTGACGTTGTCAAACACCCCCACACTTGGACTTTTACTCGTCCCGAGTAAAACTTGAGATTAGCACAAATGACACGAGCCCAACAAAGTGTGTGTGGAGGTATTGACCTCTCTTCCCTCACTACACCCTTCTTATACTCCCTCTTAAACAATCCACCAATGACAAAAACAAAACAAAAAGACTCAATTCTTGTGACACTCTTCTCTCCCTCCCCCTCCTTATATCATCCCTCAAGACTAAAGACACGACATGCCACCTACTCCGACTCAAATCAACTCCTCCCTACTTATAGCTCCCAATAAAGTAGTATGACCATCTTTGCCTTATCCCAAGGCATAGCGAGATGGTCTTTCTCAACAATCTTCACACAAATCCACTCCTTATATCACCCCCTTATTACTCCACTAATGCAAATCATGGTTACTTGGTTGGCCCCAAACTTCACAATTTGCACAACCAAGCGACCACCAAAACAATCCACTAATTTGAAACAAAGTTTTGTGACTCAAAAATAAAAATAAATGGGATCCTAAGATAGCCTCCTTCCAAATTTCCTCCTTATCACTCCCTTCTTATTCCTCCAAAAATTCTCATCATAGGAAGAATTATGCTCAATTTTTTTCATTTTTTTCATTTTTTCATTTTTTTTTTTTTTCATTTTTTTCTTGAAAATCCCTCATTTTGCCTAAGGTGCCCTTTCGGGTTTTCACCTTAGCTTTTCCTTTCCTCTCATTGGTGGCTCGCAACTCGATTCTTCATTTTGCCCGGAATGCCCTTTCGGGTTTTCATTCCGTCCTCGGCCACCTTCCCAATCTTGCCTAGGTGCCCACCCTTGTGGGTTTTCCCCTAGCCGGGATTTTCAATTTTTTTTTTTTTTTTTTTTTCTTTTCTTCATTTCTCTTTTTTTTTTTTCTTTTTCTTCAAAATAAAGACATAAAAAAATTACAATGCATCAAAAACAAACTAACTATGTACAATCTTCTCCCCCACACTTAGAATATACAATGTCCTCATTGTAGGAGAGAAGAAAAAATGTTACCTCATCAATTGCCGAAAGGAGAAGACCCCGAGGCACCTCCTCGGTTTCTCCTCCTATCCCTTTCTTCTCTAATCCGCCTTCTTTGCTCCATGCCTTCATCAAGGGTTGCTTGGGTGTAAGGAAAAGGGTAGCCCGAGTTTTGTTGCATGGACATCCCAAAGAGAGAGCTAGCCAATCCATAAACGTCCTCTTGCGCCACCGCATCTTCATAGGAGTCTTGAAGATAGGTGTGGTGGCGCTCATTTTGAGCGCTAAAGTGGCTCGTAGCTTGCTCCCTCCAAGCATTTTGGGTGGCCCACATTTCATTTTGTTCCCGCCATCTTTTATCTTGTTGCTCTCTCCATAGGCGGGCTTCCTCTTGCCCGTCTAGCATCCTCCTCCATTCCTCACTTTGAGCCCTCTCGGCTTCCGCTCTCAATCTCTCCCTCTCCTCCACAACATTGTGCCAATCATCCAAAGTCTCAAGCCTACCTCCTTGAAGTTGTTGCCAAGTGTTTGAGGCATCCACCCTCCCACTAATGTGTGCCAAGACGTCATTGGTGCTAGCAAAATAGTTAGCCATTTGTTGTTGCCATGGCTCCATGGGTGTGCTAGAACGACCCTCCGCATCAAACATGGGGGTGTCGGTATCATGGTGGCTTTGGAATGGTGATTGGAAATGGAATGGTGGTGGTGGTGGTTGTTGTTGTTGTTGTTGTTGTTGTTGTTGTTGTTGTTGTTGTTGTTGTTGTTGTTCAAAATTGGTGGTTTGGGAAGGTCCTTGCTCAATTGCAAGGATCTCAATCTCCTCTCTCAAATGCTCACTTCCCTCACCACCCTCTCTCCTTACCCTCCTTTGCCTCAAAGGCACTTCTTCTACCTCCTCCTCTTCCGCACTACTTACCCCCAAACTTTCCTCCCTAGGACAAACAAAATCCCACGCCGCGGGTCCTCTAGGTAAAGGATTGTTTTGAGGTCTAGGCAACTTCATGTAGCTTAGCCCGTCACTTCCCAACCAAAACCCTTTTAAGGGTTGCTCCTTGCTAGTCTTAAACATGTGAACTTCTTCTAGCCCAAGATGGTTGTACCTCGTCAAACCCCTACATATGTTCACCGCTTGACCATTAGGAATGCCCCCCTCATAATGCCTTACCAAGAAAGAAATCACCCCCCCCACAATGGATGCTTGCCCTTGCCGATTTTTGCCTATGCTTGATGCAAGCTCTCAAAAAGAAATCGGCCCAATCCGGGATCCCTACCCCCTCCGGAAGCATAGTCCACAAACAAAGCCGGATCTTCTCCGGCACTTTGGTGGGTTCTCCCGCGGAGTTGAAAATGGTGGTAAGGAACCTAGTAATTAGGCGGAGTACGGGGTGGGTGATGGCTTACAGTTTGGCATCCTTAGACGGGCCATGGTCATCGGCAATGTTACCCCACATCTGGTGCATTTTGCCCCTTGGGCATCTAATGTCTACGGGTTGCTTGGTGATTTTTAGGATTTGACGGATTTCGGAAGTTGGGGCTTCATGCCAAGTTTGGTTCAATCGGAAGCGGTAGGCTTTCTCCTCACCTTCGGGCACATCCAACTCCGACAAGGTTGCTAGAAACTCGTATGCAAAACTCGTATAGGTGTAATCCCAGGAGTTTGGCTCGAGATAAGCCTCTTGCCCTACTTTAGCTAGCATGTCCCTTGTCAAGTTGAAGATGCCTAAGGCATGGAGGGTGGTTGGGCAAAAGAATTTGGTTGCTACAAGAGGGTGAGTGGATATTTAATCCCAAATTTTCTTATATTGAGCTTGCATCCTCTCATAGCCCATAAACACCGCTTCTACCTCGGTGTCGGGCTCACTCACCGCGGCCCTCTTATTTTTCCCCTTGCCAAACAACTTAGAGATCTTTGGTGCCATTTCTGCAAAATGTAACAAACAACACACTACAACAACAAGAAGCAATCACTCGAAAGGTTTTTCACTCAAGCAATTCAACAAACACTTGGTGTGCAACAATTTCTACACCTCAAAAAGCTAGTGTTTGTTGAATTTCTTTACCTTACTCAGAAAACTTTATCCAATCCTAACTACACAATCAAGCAAGGGGAAAGGGGAACTCAACCTAAGACTAAAGCTAGCCTAATTCGAGCAAAAACTTGAAGATTGATGAAAAAGTCGGGTATGAAGTTATACCTTTGATTTTCCACAAGATTCAAGTTCCTTGATGATTAGAAATAGGTAGGAATTCGACAAATAGCCTTAAAAACCCAGCAAAAGACCCGAAAAACGAATTTTAGGGAAAAAATCTAGGGTTGTTTAAGACGGATTTTCTGAGTTTTAGGGTGAGTGAGATTGATTTTGGGGTTATTGAGTGTAGAATAATGATTAGGGAGAAGATTGGGATTGATTTTGATGAAGGTTTTGGAAGATTTGAGTGAGAAAGATGGATTTTTGAGGGATTGGGGGTTGGGTTTGGTGTGTTTGTCGTGAAAAGCAAAGAAGAAGATGAGGTTTTGGTTTATGAAGAACACGGGCAAAGGCTGAAGAATAAAACGAAATCTGCTCTCGACGCAGGCTGCGTCCTTCACTGCCGGATGGTTCTTGCTTTTGCACTTAGCAAAATTTTTGCTAAGTGCTCCAAACACCTTCATACTTGCAAATTCACTTCAATGGTCCATAATAACCTCCAATATCTAAATTCCATCGATTCCCGAACTTTTTATCCGTGGCACGCATCCCGAGGCGGCCAAAAACTCGCAAAACTTCACAAAACCGTTAGTAACTTCAAAAAATTTTTGTTTGATGCAATGTCTAACTAACTTAAAACAACTTAAAGGCTAAGATTTAACAAAGAAACTTCAAAGAAATATTCACAAGGATAGAGTATGTACAATGTTTTGCCGTTTATTTAGAGTCGATGGCTCGACTTAGCTATTTCAAGCTTTTCAACTTTGATAGACCGGGTCTTCAAGCAAGACCTCCTCTTCCCCTTCCCGGGCACATCCTTGGAAGTAGTGCTTGAGACGGTGGCCATTCACTTTGAGGAGCTTTCCATCCCCGGGCCCCTCCACTTCAATAGCTCCATGAGTAAACACTTTCTTGACGGTGTAAGGTCCAAACCATCTTGACCTCAACTTGCCCGGAAAGAGCTTACACCGGTTTTGGAACACAAGAACTTTATCACCTTCCTTGAAAACTCTACGGTTTATCATCCCATCATGCCATCTTCTTGTTTTCTCTTTGTAGATGGAAGAGTTCTCATAAGCATCTTGGCGAATTTCTTCAAGTTCTTGTAATTGAAGCTTTCGGTGCATACCTCTCTCATCTTGGTTTTGATTGAAAGATTTGATAGCCCAATAGGCTTTGTGCTCAACCTCCACGGGGAGGTGGCAAGCCTTGCCATAGATGAGACGGAATGGGGACATGCCAATGGGGGTTTTGACAGCGGTCCTATATGCCCACAATGCATCAACTAGCCTCTTACTCCAATCCTTTCTATCCGGATTCACCGTCTTTTCAAGTATTCCTTTAATTTCACGGTTTGAGAGTTCGGCTTGCCCGTTTGTTTGTGGGTGGTAGGCCGTGGAAATCTTATGATTCACCCCATACCTCTTGAGAAGGCCTCCAATCACCTTGTTGCAAAAATGGGTCCCCCTATCACTAATGATAGCCCTTGGAAAACCAAACCGAGAGAATATGTTCTCTTGAATGAAAATGGCTACTACCTTGGCATCATCGGTGCGGGTAGGAATGGCTTCAACCCATTTTGACACATAGTCTACCGCCAAGAGGATGTACAAATAACCACCGGAATTTGGAAAAGGGCCCATAAAAGCAATTCCCCACACATCAAAGATCTCACAATATAAAAGAGGTTGTTGTTGCATCTCATTTCTCTTTGTCAAATTCCCCACCTTTTGACATCGGTCACAAGTCTTTACAAATTTGTGGGCATCTTTAAAAAGGCTTGGCCAAAAGAAACCGCATTCAAGCACTTTTCTAGCGGTTCTTTGTGGCCCAAAATGTCCTCCACAAGCATAGTCCTGACAATGATGTAAGATGGAAGGGATCTCACTCTCGGGCACACATCTTCTCACAAGTTGATCTTGGCAAAACTTCCACAAGTAAGGATCATCCCATGTATAGTAATTGGCATCGGATTTGACTTTGCTCTTTTGATGAGAAGAGAAATGGCTTGGGAGCCGCTTTGTCACCAAATAGTTGACCATGGTAGCATACCATGGCTCCTCCACTTGTATAGCATAAAGTGACTCATGAGGGAGACCTCCTTCAACCTCCTCAAGAGGGCATGATCGTCTTCCTTCATGGTTTAGCCGGCTCAAATGATCCGCCACCACATTCTTCACTCCTTTCTTGTCTTTTATTTCCACATCAAATTCACTTAGAAGAAGGATCCATCTCAACAACCTTGGCTTGGCATCCTCCTTTGCCACAAGGTATCTGATGGCGGCATGATCGGTGTAGATGATCACCTTTGTGCCCAAGAGATAAGATAGGAATTTTTCTAGAGCATAAATCACACCAAGGAATTCCTTCTCCGTCGTGGAATAGTTCTTTTGAGCATCATTCAAGAGGGTAGAAGCATATTGGATCACATGGGGTCCCTTGTCACTCTTTTGACCCAAAACCACTCCCAATGCATAGTCCCTTGCATCGGTCATGATTTCAAATGGAAGATCCCATCGTGGTGCTTGAATAATTGGTGCGGTGACCAATCTCTCCTTCAAGTCATTGAATGCTTTCCTACATTTGTCATAAAAAACAAATTCCGCTTCTTTGTGCAAAAGCTTGCATAAAGGGTTAGCAATCTTGGAAAAATCCTTAATAAATCTCCGGTAGAAACCGGCATGTCCTAGAAAAGACCTAATGTCTCGGGTGTTAGAGGGATAAGGTAAGGTTTTTATGATGTCAACCTTAGCCTTATCCACCTCAACCCCCCTTTCCGACACTACATGTCCCAAAACGATGCCACTAGTCACCATGAAATGACATTTTTCGGAGTTTAAAATGAGATGAGACTCTTGGCATCGCTCTAAGACAAGAGCAAGGTGTTTTAGACATGCATCATAGGAGTCCCCATGGACTGTGAAATCGTCCATGAATACTTCTATGATTCGTTCTACATAGTCGGAGAAAATACTCAACATGCACCGTTGAAAAGTTCCCGGAGCATTGCACAAACCAAAGGGCATACGACGATAAGCAAATGTACCAAATGGGCATGTGAATGTGGTCTTGACTTGGTCCTCGGGTGCGATTGGAATTTGAAAATACCCCGAGTAACCGTCAAGGAAACCATAGAAAGCTTTCCCCGCTAATCTTTCTAACATTTGATCAATAAATGGTAGCGGGAAATGGTCTTTCAATGTTACCGCATTCAAGCGGCGGTAGTCAATACACACTCTCCAACCGGTTTGTGGTCGGGTGGAGACTAAATCTCCTTGTGCATTCTTGACTACCGTCACTCCTCCCTTTTTGGGTACGACTTGAGTTGGGCTAACCCAACGAGAGTCGGAAATAGGGAAAATGATACCCATTTGCAATAGCTTAATTACCTCTTCTTGCACTACCTCCGCCATGGGTGTATTGAGCCTCCTTTGGGGTTGTCGGACCGGTTTGGCATCCACTTCAAGTCGTATCTTGTGCATGCAAGTCACCGGGCTTATCCCTTTTAGGTCCGCTATGCTCCACCCAAATGTTTCCTTATGCTTTTCAAGTAGTGATACCAATTTGTCTTCTTGGTCCTCGGTGAGTGTGCTTGAAATGATAAGTGGTAGGGTGTTCTTGTCCCCTAGAAAGATGTACTTTAAATGGCTTGGGAGGGTCTTCAACTCGACCTTAGGAGGTTGGATAATGGAAGGGAGGGGCTTGTGGAGTGGAATACTCAAAGCAAACAACTCGGATAGGTTCGCCAGTGCAGGACGCAGGCTGCGTCCAGTGACGCAGGCTGCGTCGTACGACGCAGGCTGCGTCGTGTGACGCAGGCTGCGTCGTGTGACGCAGGCTGCGTCGTGTGACGCAGGCTGCGTCGAGCACTGCCTTGCCCTGTTTTCAGCATCTCTATGACGTTGAGCTCCTCATATGTTTCTATTGGCTCTTCCTTCTCCAATTCTTCAAGACATTCCTGCACATCAAAGGCCAACAACAAGCGCAAACCTTCCTCTTCCATGGGGTTAGTTAAAGCTACCTCGAGTGGGTCTCTATCACAAAGTTTATACATTTGATTCACTAATGGCTCAAAGATATCCAAGAAGAAACAAGATTGATGGTCACTCGGGTGCCTCATGGAGTCATATATATTGTAAGTTAATCTTTTCCCTTCAAACTCCATAGTCAAGCACCCGTTTGAAACATCGATCTTGGTATTTGAAGTTTTCATAAACGGCCTACCAAGAAGGAGAGGGGTGGCACTAGAGCTAGATTCCATATCTAAGACGTAGAAATCCGCCGGAAAGACAAGATTATCGACTTCCACTAGTACATCCTCTACCATGCTCTTGGGGTAAACACTAGACCTATCGACAAGTTGAATGACTACCCCGGTCTTAGACAAAGGTCCTAAACCTAGGGTCTCATAAATAGATAAAGGCATGACGTTTATAGAAGCCCCAAGGTCTAGCATGGCACGTTTAAAACTTTTCCCCCCAATAGTGCAAGGAATAGTGAACATGCCCGGGTCTCCACATTTCTTTGGTAAATTTTGTTTGAAAATGGCCGACACATGTTCACTCACCCTAACCTTATGGGTTCCCTTCTTTGGATTTCTCCTAGGTGTGCAAAGTTCTTTCAAAAACTTTGCATACCTAGGGACACTATTCAACAAGTTAAGAAGAGGAATGTTAACCTCACATTTCCGGAAAGTCTCATATAAGTCATTCTCCTTGGCATATTTCCTTGTGCTTATCAAAGCACTAGGAAATGGGACTTCCGGTATGTACTCCTCCACTTCATCATCTTCAATAGTGTCTTTGCCCTTCCTTGAATGTCTCCCTTGGGGTCCTTGCTTGTGGATGCCCCTTTCTCATTCTTTGATATCTCTTCTTGACCAACCACCAATTCTCCTTGGTCTTCAATCTCAATGGTTTCCATCTCAATATTCTTCATCTTTTCCTTTCCTTTGCCAAGGGGGTGTACTTCCAACTCTTTGCCTCCCCTCAATGTCATGGCACTAGCATTTTCCCTTGGTGGGGGAATGTTTTGAGATGGGAATCTTGTGGAGCTTGAGGCTTGGGATTTTGACAAATTTGAGGCCATTTGGGATAGTTGGGTTTCCAAGTTGTTCACCCTAAGGTTGTTAGCCTCTCTATCCTTCCTTGCTTCCTCTCTATCCCTCCTTGCCTCCTCCCTATCCTTCTCTTGATTGGCAAGAAGTGTTTGCAAAATGTCACTCAAGTTCCCTTGAGAAGAAGAATTCCCTTGATTTGGATTTTGGTTTGGTTGTCTTTGGGATTGAGAATTACTTGGAAAATTTGAGTTGTTGGGTCTTGGGTTGTTGTTGTTGAAATTTCTTTGGGGATTTTGGTTGAAATTGGTGTTTCGGTTTTGGGTTGGATTTTGGGCTCTCAAGTGATTGAATTGACCATTTTCAAAACTCTTTGACTTGTCTCCTCCCCACCCCAAAAGATCACGATTTCCCACTTGGTTATACATCCCTCCACCACTTGGGTTTCTAGCATTGTAATTCCCATACCCCATGGCATTGACACTCTCCATGGTGGCTCCTTGCTCAATCATGATGTAACAAGTATTTGTAGCATGGTCACCTCCACAATAAGAACATTCAAGCGGTTCGGGGTGTTGAGAAAATGAATTACCTTTGTTGACAACCAAGTTGGATACCAAGCTTTTAAGTTCACCCATCTCTTGCATGAGTTTGTGATTTTGAGAGGCATGAGAATCTTCCCTGGAAGAAACATTTCTAGAGCTTCCTCCCCTTTCATTCTTCCTCCCGTAGCTTCTTGTGTTCATAGCCAACTTCTCAATAATGTTGTTGGCCTCGGCCACATTAAGTGTATCAATACCACCTCCGGTGGCGGCTATAATCATCCGTTGGTCGTTTTGGCATAATCCTTCATTGAAGGCCGTCAATAGATCATCCCCCGACATCCCATGATAAGGGCACCTTGCCACGAGGCTTTTGAATCGCTCCCAATAGTCATAGAGAGTTTCCCCCATGTCTTGCTCAATGGTAGTGATGAGCTTCTTTGAGTGGTTATGCCTTGAATCCGGGTAGTATTTCTCAAGAAATTTCTTCTTCAAACCCACCCAAGTATTGACGGAATGGGCCGGAAGACAAAATAACCATTCCTTAGCGGCATCTTGTAGAGAGAAAGGAAATGCCCTAAGTTTAAATTGGTCTTCGGTCACTCCTTGAGGGATGGCCCCTTGGCATATCATGTGAAATTCGGCCAAGTGCCTATTGGGATCATTCCCCACCATTCCATGAAATCTTGGCAAATTATGAACAAAGAACCCCTTTAGCTCGAAATTTACATCCCCCATGGGAGGGTATGCGATACACAACGGTTGCTCTTCATAGTTTCTTGCCCGGATTTCACCAATAGTTCTATTATCTTCCATTTCGGGTGGGTAGATGATGTTCAAAGGTGGTGGTCTCCTAGGAGGTGACTCAAACACTTGTGGTTCTTGTGGTTCTTGAAAAATATTGTTCCCAAACTCTTCTTCACTAGGCTCCCTCCCAAAGGGTCTCCTATAGAGGGGGTTCGAAAACAACCAATTGGAAATGCTACTTGAGGACGGGTCAATGTCTTGGTCACCAAATCCTTCTTGTGACCTAGGCATAAACTTTTAAAAACAAATCCACAACACAATTAGTAACTTCAAACCCAAGTAACCTACAAACAATACAATAAGAAATATTTGAAAAACAATCTAAACAAAATATGACACTAACAAGAGTTCAATTTGATATTTAGCTAAATTGCCTTCCCCGGCAACGGCGCCAAATTTGACGAACTATTTTACGGGGTCGTTAATTCCACAAATTAGCTATGTCAAATAACAATTTATAAAACCGAATCTAGACTCAAACCAACCTAAGTAAAGGGTAGTAAGGGTAAGACAAGGATCGAACCCAAGGGAAGGCGATGAATGCTAAAAATCTAATCTAGACTCTTGCTAAAAACCGATTAAACAAATTAATTAATCTAACCACAAATTAAAACACTAATTGAAACAAAGACTTGAATTACTTACAAACTATGATATTCACAATGGTAAACATGTAGATAACAAATAGGAAGAGAGTTTTTCATGAGAAAAGATTATCAAGCCTAAAAATCACCAACACTAACTAAATACTCAAAGATTCAAATAAGGAGAAGTAACTTAGTGCAATTGTCCCAAGTTCCCCCACAATTTACAAAGTAAAGATCCCTCCTTTCCTCCCTTCTCTAATTATCTATTTCAAACTTCTAAGAATTAGCCACCATGAATTAAACCATCCATAAATGACCCAATACAACTAAACCCATACTTATTACAACATAAGCATAAATAAAGATGCAAGCTTTAAGCACAAAACCAAAGAAGCATGCTAGAATCATGTAATAAAACATTAAACCATGTCCTAAATACACAATAATCCAAATTCCACTCAAAAGATTCCAACTTTTAAACCAAAGTTACAATCTTTCAAGTTGCTTCAACAAATATCAAGACAAATCAACCAAATTCATCAAGACAAAGCAATTTAATCAAACAAACAATTACTAAGATGGTTAGTCTTAACAACAATTCATTCAACAATGAAATTCAAACATAGGAAAATGGAATTAAATAGAGAAGGAAGGATTAAAAGGTCTTACAATGCAAAAAGGGAAGAACTTGTTCAAATTACACTAAGCAAAAGAAGATTAGCTACCCATAGTCTTCATAATACAACCAATTTCTAAACAAAAACCCATTACAAGAGACAAAGTTTGAAGAACAAAAAGAGAGAATTCTAAGGAAAATATGATGTTGTATGTTGAATGCTTGATGCCCTTGTCTCTCTTCAGAAATCTTCTTTTATACCCTTGGTCCGCAAACCTAGGGGCCTTGAAAGGTGGGCTTCCAAAAGACAAGACGAGAAAAGGAAGAAAACTCGTGCTGAGAGATGACGCAGGCTGCGTCCTACGACGCAGGCTGCGTCGTGCTGACGCAGGCTGCGTCCAAATTTGACGAACTATTTTACGGGGTCGTTAATTCCACAAATTAGCTATGTCAAATAACAATTTATAAAACCGAATCTAGACTCAAACCAACCTAAGTAAAGGGTAGTAAGGGTAAGACAAGGATCGAACCCAAGGGAAGGCGATGAATGCTAAAAATCTAATCTAGACTCTTGCTAAAAACCGATTAAACAAATTAATTAATCTAACCACAAATTAAAACACTAATTGAAACAAAGACTTGAATTACTTACAAACTATGATATTCACAATGGTAAACATGTAGATAACAAATAGGAAGAGAGTTTTTCATGAGAAAAGATTATCAAGCCTAAAAATCACCAACACTAACTAAATACTCAAAGACTCAAATAAGGAGAAGTAACTTAGTGCAATTGTCCCAAGTTCCCCCACAATTTACAAAGTAAAGATCCCTCCTTTCCTCCCTTCTCTAATTATCTATTTCAAACTTCTAAGAATTAGCCACCATGAATTAAACCATCCATAAATGACCCAATACAACTAAACCCATACTTATTACAACATAAGCATAAATAAAGATGCAAGCTTTAAGCACAAAACCAAAGAAGCATGCTAGAATCATGTAATAAAACATTAAACCATGTCCTAAATACACAATAATCCAAATTCCACTAAAAAGGTTCCAACTTTTAAACCAAAGTTACAAACTTTCAAGTTGCTTCAACAAATATCAAGACAAATCAACCAAATTCATCAAGACAAAGCAATTAAATCAAACAAACAATTACTAAGATGGTTAACCTTAACAACAATTCATTCAACAATGAAATTCAAACATAGGAAAATGGAATTAAATAGAGAAGGAAGGATTAAAAGGTCTTACAATGCAAAAAGGGAAGAACTTGTTCAAATTACACTAAGCAAAAGAAGATTAGCTACCCATAGTCTTCATAATACAACCAATTTCTAAACAAAAACCCATTACAAGAGCCAAAGTTTGAAGAACAAAAAGAGAGAATTCTAAGGAAAATATGATGTTGTATGTTGAATGCTTGATGCCCTTGTCTCTCTTCAGAAATCTTCTTTTATACCCTTGGTCCGCAAACCTAGGGGCCTTGAAAGGTGGGCTTCCAAAAGACAAGACGAGAAAAGGAAGAAAACCTGTGCTGAGAGATGACGCAGGCTGCGTCGTGCTGACGCAGGCTGCGTCCTACGACGCAGGCTGCGTCGAACACTGCCGGATTTTTGCCTTGTTTTCCTTCTTGACTTTCGTTGACCCAATGATATTAGACCCCGCCTTGACTTCCATTGACCCCTTGGGCTTGGTCTTCATACCTTGATGATTCCTTGCTAGCCCACTCCAATTTCCGGGTTTTTGGGTCTCGGGTTTTCGGGTTTGACTTTCATTGACTTTCGGGATTTGACTCTCAAAATTGACTTTAAAATACTAAATATTAACATTATTACAAAAACTAAAATTAACATAAAACATAGCTAACGACCCGTAAAAAGTAAAACGAAAGACTCTAAAAATTGCTACTAGACACGACAATATTTGACGTTGTCACAACCCGGTTTTAATGTTTTAATGTGTGCATTTGATTTTGAATAAAGTAGTTTGAGTCCACCAATTGATGCTAAATGGATGATGATGAGAGCGCATTTGCAAGCTAAGTTTGGATGCTCTCTTTTGCTCGGTAATTTCTATACCCTCCCTTTTCTTTTTCTCCCATCCCTTATTTTGTCATTGAGGACAATGTTATGTTCAAGTGTGGGGGAAGGGTTTTAGCTCATTGTGGTGGTCTATAGTTGCATTTTAGTTACATTTAGTCATGTAGTTGCATTTTAGTAATAAACATGGTGGAATTACCTTACTTTTTCATGAATTTAGTTTATATTTTCTAGTTTAGAAATGTAGTTCACATATTTGAATTAGGTATTTTAACACTTGCATGGTTAATACTTGTGCCTATTTTGACAAGTTGAGTTCACCTTGGACCCCTAATGGTGTGAACATGCCTTTGATGGTCATGATTGTCACAAAAATGTAGTTTGATCAACATATCCTCTATTATTCCCAAAAAAAACAAAAAAAAAATCAATCACAAAGAAAAAAATTTAAATGAAAAAAATTACAAATAAAGTGGATTGTTCTCATGTTGCGAAGTGGGTATGATAAGCTATGTTTCCAAGAGTCATCTTATTTTTTCTCTATGGTTAAAAAAGTTCTGTTCAAGTGGAAAAAACAAAAATGTCTATCAAGTTGAAATTCATATCTTTACATGTTGGCATCCCATGCTTGTTTTCACGTTTGCTAAGGACCGAGTCCCGTGGTAAGCTAAAGGATGACAAGTATGGAGCTCAATTCGTTGATTTCACCAAGAGTTTGGATCCAAAGGACTGAGTCCGAAGGTGGAACAAAGGGTGATTTTAGTGGATTGAGATTGCATTAACACATCCACCCAAATCAATGGAGTTCCTAACGTTATCAAGTGAAATCAAATGTTTCAAATACCCAAAGTGAAATATATTGTGCTTAAAAGAATAAATATACCAAAATAAATTTCCTCCATGTTGATTGATCGAAGTTTGAGTGATGGTTGTGGCGGATTTTAGTGTATACTAACCTATTAGGCTTGACAAGGCACTCTTCGTTGAACTTGATGTTTGTTAGAGTCTGCTTGAGTGTCCTATGCATTTGATACGGTTTCCTAGACCTTTCATTTGAACTTTCATTTCTCTATTAGAACTTGTTAACTTGTAATTGAAAGTGTGAGTATATTCTTAGTCTAGTTGAGCTTACTCGAGGGCGAGTAAGATCTAAGTGTGGGGGAATTTGATGTGACGGTTTTATACCGTCTTTACCAACCCAATTCTTAGCTACTTTAGCCTTGATATATGTTATTTATAGTTACTTTAGCTCATTAATGCATTTTGGTAATAGTTGCATCGTTTGGATGTATTTCTACGCAATTCCGGTTTACTGTGTAGGTGTCATGTTCAAGATTCGCATTCCTAGTTTTGGAAGTAACTTGGACATTTTTACACTTATTCCTTGGACTAAATTCATGCCAAATAATGGGTTAATAAGAGTTAAAAGCTTGTGGATTAAAGACAATTCAAAGCCCAAAACAATGAGTCAAAGTACGGAAGCAAGGAAGAAGAGGAAGCGTCAAAGGAAAAAATGGTAGCCTCGTGTCGCAGCTAGCCGCGTGTCGCGGCAAATTTGGCGGACTACTTAGCCTCGTGGAGAGGCTCAGCATTGGATTCCGAATTCTTCTTTAATTCGGCAATTATGCTCACACTTTATGAGGTTTTATGAGGCTTTAATAGGATTTATTGAGATGCTCTTTAAAGACCTATAAAAGGAGGGATTGTTGATCAAATTAGAGACATCTTCTTCCATCTTTTAATCATCATAATACATAGAAAATACTTTCAATTTCTAGTTTGTTTTAGTTATTTTGTATGGAAGGCTAAGTTCTACATCTTGGAACAAGTTCTTGAAGCCAAGTTAGTTTGAATTGTAAGATTCTTATTTTATTTCTATTTCATTATTAGAGTATCAAATTTAGTTTGCATTATTGTTGGTTTGTTAATTATGCACCTAGAATGATCAACTAGTTGTCATTAGTTAATTAACCATTGCTAGATTAGATGAATGAATCTTTTGTTTATTTATCTATTCCATTGTAGCAACTATAGTTCATCAATTCGTATGCTTTTCATCATCGTTGAGTTATAAAAGACTAAATTTGTATGAACCAAAGTGAAGCAACGCTTGTTTTCTTCATTCGTTTATCTTTGCTAAATTTCATCGCTTTAATCTACAATCTCGATACAATTGAGCGCTTGACTAAATTGACAATATTGTAAGGAATATTTTTTACGCTTATAAATAATAATCATTCATAAGTGGAATTAGAGGTCAACAACTTCATAGCAAAGTATTCAATATTGAAATAGAGTACAAGAGTCAATGATCAATTCATAACTTATTGGTGAAAATTACTTGGTCCAAGAATCATTCTCAAATTTGTTCTACATTTTCAATTATTTATATTGTCTTTATATTTCATTTCATTTTTGTTTTAGTAGACTTATAACATCAATATATCAAAACCCCCCATTTAGTAACTTGCTTTCGCATACATTTAATAAACAAAACACCTTCCTTGTGGGATCGACCCCTACTTACCCTTACTACTAGTTTGAGTTTGTAGTGGATAAAAATACTAATTTGGAGACTCGCGACAAGTCTAGCCATTTCTCACCATAGTTTGTCACTCTTACCAAGGGAGACAAAAAAAGGGAAACAAGCAAGCAGCAATACGTACCCATCCAACACCCAACACCAAACAGCCAACACCCAACACCCAACACCCAACACCTTACATCAACACCCAACACCCAACACCAACACCTAACAACCCCTCCCCCACCCCCGTCAGCCCCCTACCACAGCCGACCACCCTTTATCGCTCCGATACCCACCTCAATTACTCCCAGCCCCCATACCTACGACGACTACCTCTTGCAGCGCACTCCGACCACCCATATTGCACCCTCCGACCACCCATAGTGCGTCCTTCAACAGCCCTGTGAAGAAAAAAGAAGACTTCATGATTGATGAGAAGCTTTTGATTCAGGAAAGCGTAGACAGAGTACCTCGCCCATTGTGCGTCCTCCGACCACCAACTCTGGCATGATTGACAGATTCTCAACCACCCCCTTCAACTACCCTATTCATAATCAAAATCAATCCAAACACTAATTGCAAAAAAAATGAATTAGATTGACTAAAAACGGTATTGATAAAATTGTTCAAACAATGGAGAAACTATACTTGATAAGTGCGAATTATGATCCATAATTATCAACGATTAACAAATTGAAGTGCTTAGGTTTTACTGTTTTAGAGAGGGGGAGAAACATTTTTTTTTAAAGAAAGGATAATGATGGAAGATTAGGAGAAAAATGCGCGGGAAATAGTATACTAGTGTGCGGCATTTAGCAAATACGTTTTTATATTTATATCCGTAATTGATGTCCTTAATTTCCAATTTATATATACTCCTATTTTATGAAATTGCAACATTTTATTAAAATATTTCACATATATGTCAATAAATTGGTGCTATTACGAAAATCAAAACAATTTTTAGAAAAAAGTTAACCAAAAAAAGGCTTTAATTACTACTTTAACTCGTTATACAAAAAGACAATAAGTAAAAAAGTGTATTTATTTGCATGCAGGGTTGTTGTTCCCATATATAGCATAATATAGGGATCAATCCCTGCTTCCTCCCCCCATTAAGAGAAGTGGAGTAGGACAGTAGGTGGTCTCTGCTCTTCGACTTCCCCTTGCGTTTTCCTGACACAAATCAACAAAAATACACACATTTTTTCATTAATACAGAAAAAAGACATCTCCTTTCTTTGTTTTTCTTGCTTTAAAATCCAAACCCACATTTTTTTCTTGCTAAAACCCCAATTTCTGCATTTTCATTTCTTTTTTCTTTTCTGGGTATCCTCTGTTTTTGAAAAACAACCCAAAAAAATTCAATCTTTTTTTGCTCAGAAAGTTTTTAGCAAATTTTATGGGTTTTTCTGCTAAGAATCAAGAAAGAAGCATGGGTGGGGAAGAAGTGAAGCAAATATGCAATTTTTGTGGGAAAAAGTTCAAAAATATCAGAGCATTATGTGGGCATAAAAGAAGTCATAGCTTAGCTGTGAATTCAACCAAAAAAGGGCATAAAAACCATGAATTTGATGTGGGTTTTCAAGATAATCAACAAACAAGTTACGATTTTGGAGGAAGTTATGAAGAAAAGGTTGTTCACAGTCATTTCTGTGATAAATGTGATAAAGGGTTTAAGTCATTTAAGGCTTTACATGGGCACATGAGGTTGCATTCGGAGACGAAAATGGCGAAGAATGATTTCAAGCTTCCAAACAAGCTCCCTAGAGAGAAGAGATCAGTTAGAAGGTATAAGATTAACACTTGCTCTATTAATTACTATTCTTGCTCTAATTGGAACAATTTTAGTTATGGCACTACAACATCTTCTGTTAGTATTGTTGATGAAGAAGAATTAAAAGAGATTGCTTCTTGTTTGTTGATGCTTGCTAAGGGTGGGTTTTATTCTGCTGATAATGTTTCTGTTGGTTCTGAATTGGTTACACAACAATGTCATGTTGATGTTGAGCCTTCTTGTAACGATATCGATAATAATGACAACCCTGATTTTTTGATGAAGAGAGTAAAAGTTGATGCTCTTAAAAGTGGGTATGTTTCAGTAGAGGAAGTTGCTGGGTTTCTTGGTTGTAACTCTGGTGATTGTAAGATTAGGCAAGAATATGTTGATTGTGGACCTAGTTTTAATTTTCATCATGAATCTGAGTTGTATACTGCAACAAAGAAGGAACATACTCTTGAGGAATGCAAATGTGAGTTAACTCGTGCTCAAACAATGAATGAAAGTACTCGGGTTCCTCAAGTGGGTTCGATTTTTGGGTGTGTTTTGGATACCAATGTTTGTGAACATGCTCTTGAGGGAAGCAAATGTGAGTTTTCTAGTACTAAATTTCATGATGAAAATACTGGGATTTCCCTAGAGGGTTCAATTTTTGGGACTTGTGATCATTCTAGTAAAGACACCATGTGTGAGTCAACTGGTATCGCTGGTCCATATTCTGCAAATAACTCCTCAAGGTTGACGCATATCTGTAATATATGTGAAAAGGGCTTTCGATCAGGTCAGGCTCTTGGAGGTCATCGAATGCATTGTCCTCGTTCCAAGAGATCTTTTACTACAGAAACCATGTTTCACTCTGAAACTGTGGAATTGGAGAGGGGTCCCAGAAAAAAGAGAGCAAAGAAGTTCATATGTTCGGTTTGCTGCAAAGAATTTGGTTCTGGTCAAGCCTTAGGTGGGCACATGAGGGCTCATTTTCCGGTCACTTCTCAGTCCTGTGAGAAAAAGAATGATGCTTTTGATCATGGCTCGAGAGCTTCTGAAGGAGAGATTGGTCTGAACCATGTACATAATCCACATAGCCTTCCAGCTCTACTTCCAGTGGCTTAAATCACTGATTTCTACCTACACTCATCTGTGTGAAAAGATGGAAATATGCAATGCCTTTTAACATTTTGCTCTAGGTTGTACTGTGTATCTTTCGACGTGTTTTTCTTCTGTATACAGTGATCGACTGACTAGGTACTGAAGTTCGAGCAATCATCTTTGATTAAAATGGTGGTTAACAACTTTTACCAGGATTGTTAGTTTTTGTATACCACCAGTTATTTTCTACTAGATGTGAATAGAGCTTTCCTTGAAAACTGTTTTCAGTCCTTGTATGATGATATATTTTTGGGTCCATCTGTTTGATTAGTGTTCCTTCATTTTGTATCTCACAACTTCAGATTGCATAGAATTACCTACTAACAGTTGAGTAAAGATGAACAAAAACTTTCCGCCCATGCGCAAGAATGGATATTTGCAACCTATGTTTAAACTTCACTGTGAGCAGACGAGGCAGCCAGACGGTAAAAAGGTTTCTCGCTTCTCATAATTATGACACGGTATGCAAACCTGCAATTGCACCAGGTAGCGAATTGTATTTGTTAGTTAATCGGTAAGTCATTGATAATTCCTGGAACTCATGACCTCTTTTGTTTAAAGAAAAATTTGATCTTTCAATTCCAAGCTTTAATGGCAAGTAACACAGGAGATCTGCCACGTAGCTAGTCTTTTGACATAATAAGTTGTCTACTTGCTGTTTAACCTATAGTGTTAGTCATTTTCTATGCTTTCATTGTGAATAACTTCAATGTCATTTCAAGATGAAACTGCCTCTTTCAATGTCCTGTTGGCAAGTAGTGTTGAACAAGACGGTTATACCCGTCTTAAACAAGAATTTGCGTCAAAACAATGCACATGTCTGTCAATATTCAGCACAACAGTAGGCAACAATCAATGTATCAGGCCTTCAAATTTCAGACGTTTACTTTCAGTGAGCAAATCTGTCAATTTTTAACGACAGTACTTCCTTGTCTTACCTTCAAACAATGCGTATGTCTGTCAATGTTCTGAGTATTTAAATTGGTGGAGTTGTTCATCTAATAAAAGTAAATGGCGCTATTACTGACTGCTGATAATAGCATTACACAATTTGGTAGATAAGTAAGTGCAGATTAAGAGTATTTTCATGCTTCAAGAACTCAGATTAATTTATTCTTGTAATACCATCTCTAAGGTTTTTGATACAGAACATTGGATAGACCTGCATAAAAATGCTCTATAAAATCACATCCTCAATCAAATTCCCAAAAAGAAGCAACAACCGCACAAAGAAACAAGCTCTAACAATGAGGATAACCAGGAAAATATGTTATCAACTCTTGAAGTCTAAACAAAACTCGTAAGAATGCTGAGAATCGCCATTGTCTAGTTGAAATCAGGCTTCTCTGGGTAGGTGCAACCCGACCTTTGGATGATAGCAGTAGCACCATAGTTGCCTGCCTTTACACAGTCCTCAATAGGTTTGCCCTGAATCAACTGAGACAAAAACCCTCCAACGAATGCATCACCTGTAAGGAAAGTTTATCATGTACATATTAGAGATTGCGAATACACCTAGGCAAATAAGATGGCATCCTCAAATATTCAAGGAAGTTTACCTGCTCCATTTGTGTCAACTAGCTTTTCCTTGGGCAACACTGGTACAGGAAATTTCTTCACTTTACCATCCTCGGCAACAACAACAGGATCCGCACCCTGAGTAATGACAGTAATTCTCTTGTGTGTTCCCGATGCCTTTGGCCACCTTGAAATCTTGATAGCGATCTCTTCAACATCATCGGTCTGATAATGAAAATAAGGGTCGTCAAACACATTATTGGCAATACAATAACATTACTCGATGCTTCAAGAGCTCCCTCTGATGAGAAACGGGAAACAGGTCATTGGGTCTCGGATCTGAACTGAGATGGTTTTGGTTAGGTTATTCAAAGTACTATGACGTAACGAGGTAGTGTAGGTTGAGTCATCCAGGCAGATGGGTAATTTGGGGTACACTAATGTCGGGTCATATCGGGTATATTATGCACTACTTCAGATCAGGTCTGTTGGCTCATCTATGCTTAAAGTAATTAATCGATTCTCTATTATCGAATCATCTATGGTACAAGTTAAAGGTGGGTCAATTGTGGCTATTAAGGATTGTCATTTTTCATGTAGATAAATTTAGGAATTGTTTACAATTAGACGTTTTGGGTAATTTCTCTTGTACTGGGGCTTAATATGGATGCGGTAATTGTGCATGATGACAATTTCTATAATAAGTTTGGGCCAATTAAGAGCTGGCTTTCGTCATACTCAGGTGGTTGAGTTGAGGTCTAATTTGGGTCTCTGGTCGGTAAATTTTGGCAAGTGTATCCTTTAAAGAGAAGATTGGCAATAACAAAGGTGTTGTCTAGTTCACATAAAATTATTATTACCTCCCAGCCATGGACTTTCGAGAAGGTCCTCGCTTCTGTTTCATTGCCAAAAACATAATCCATGTATCTGAAGAACAGTTTTAGACAGTATTAGTAAATTGGCGACGGCAAACAGAGTCAACCACACAAGAAAGGTGATATAAGCTGGCTTACGGCAAAACTTTTTCTTGGGCATCCTTGAAAAACTCACAGATAAATGGAGCAGATAGATTCATCATGAATATCTACAAAAATATAGAAAAAATCCACGTCACAATTTTTCAAAAATGCTGGGAAGGAAACCAACCTAAAATGTTCCAAATGTCACCTTGTCATTGGCAGCAGCATGTTCAGCCACAAGTTGAATTGAATCAGGAGAAACGGTCAGGAAGAACCCAGCAATGTAATAGTACTTAGCCTTCTCAACTATCAAATAAAAAGGAAATTTAGCTTCAAACTAAAATTAAAGATGGAGAAATAACGATAACACTAATAATAATAATAAAGGTTAATACCTAAAGCCCAGTTTTCAGGTTTCTTTAAATGATCAACCTTGTAGCAGTTAGCAGCAGAGAGGTTGGCAATGAGTGACCTGCATACATATACTAAGTATAAAGTTCGAGTTTCAATAGCAAAAAGCAGAGACTAAAGCTCATCAACCAAGACTCTAGAGCTTCTTTTTTAGTAAACCACAACTAAAACAACTATGCTGTCTTATGGAGCATCATAGCTCAAAACTTTAATGACGCTTTACCATCTGATGATACCAGTACAAGATGACAACTTTTGAAACATAGGCCAAGGGTAGCAAAATAAACAACGCTTTTTAGCTCGTGAGATGCATCGTACACATGGGCCTTACTTGAGATGAGGGTAATGCATTGATGGGAATATGGGGAGGAAGAGATAGTGTTGGTGATGGACGGAGGTAGTGAAACTTAACTTTGCAGTGTTTAAAAAAGATAGATAAAACGTACAAAGGTACTCACAATATCTAGGCAAGGGTAATTGGTTTCATGATTGAATCTAAAATATAACCTCTAGTACAATGAGAAGAATATAAATAGGATGGAGGAAGTCCGACTCACCTTTCACCACCGACAACACAAACACCACAAGTCCCAGTGGGTGCAGAGTCGGTCTCAAAATAGTGAGCCTGATAAAAATTGGCTTAAAATCAATAACGATGAGAACAAGGGCGTATTAAGAAAAGAAAAAGGAAAAAAAAAAGAAAAGGCTATCTTACGTTTACACCAGCGACTTTGACATTGTGCTTCATCTCTTCTCCAAATTTGTCCTTGCCAATGCAACCAATGTAGCTAGTAGCCCCAGGCTTTTGGAGCATCCACTGGAAAATCGAATGAAAGCAATTAGCATTCAAAGACTAGAGTTGATTTGCTTGTTTTCTTAAAAAAATGTACCCGTATTACTTTAAAAAAGAATATGGTATACCTGAGCAACTCTAATGGAATTTTGAGTAGCACCTGGAACAAATACATACAGATAATGAATTAAAACAAATGTGAGAGATTCGGCTTCACACAAGCATATGTATTAAAACTTCCGGAGATATCAATCGCACGTTACCTCCAGCAATGAATTCCACTATGAACTTGCTAGCCATCTCATCATACCTATTAAAAAAAATTTACAAACATAAGTACATCACTAGTTGTGTTTTATGCGAAACTAATGGGCAAAGATAAGTACCTAACTCAAAAGGGGCTGTGTAAATGAGATAGAGGGAGAATGAAATAGGGCAATGATAATGCCACAACCGTTTTTACTAATGGCACTCAAATTGTGAGAAAGTGATTAGTATGGAATCGTGGCATTAGTGAAATCGGTAGTGGCATTATCATTGGCCATAAAATAACACATCTGACTTGATAATAGATAAAATGTAAAGTATTTCATGTTTGATCTATTAAGTTAATGAATTTTGATCATCAAAGTCAAATGGGAATAATATAGCAAGGTAATGGCGTAATTTAAACGATAATCTACGAGTCAAATCATATAAATGACAAGTGATTCACACTGAAAAGAGAAAAAAAAACCATAATTTAGACTAAATTGAATACAATAAAATTCAATGCAGATCTGACAAATACTCGCACTTGGGTTTTAAATAAATGATGAATATAAAGATAGAACTAATTAATAAATAATGATAATAATAAGTAAGAGTAAGAGTTGTAGTTATATTGGCTTACATAGGCAGATGTTTGTCCTCTGCAAGGATGGCATTGTTGAGCTTGATATCGTACCTTTCAAACAAATGTTAGATTAATTAATTAATATACAGAAAAGAAAAAAAAAACAATCTAACCCAGAAAACAACAGCCAAATTTAATAAAGAGGATGAAGGAAATAGTACTTGTTCAAGAAATCTTGATCAACAACAGCAGAGATATCCAAAAGGGGGTTACCCATGCCTAACAAAACTCCATCGTACTCCATTTCTTAGTTGTTTGTTGATTAAAAATGAAGAAATGAGAGAGTATAGATCTAGATCTTACGAGTTTGAATATAAATAATTGTAGTGGTGGGTTTTGTGAAAATGATACTGTGTGTTTATAGGCGACCTATACGGGACTTTCACGCTCTCACCCACTAAAAACTCACTATTGTAAAACAAATTTCTTTTCTTTGGGCGTGGGCCTCAAGTCGACTAATCTAACATCAATTCATAATTTCCAATACCTACCCCTTCACCTACCTCATCTTTTAATTCTAACAAACCCGTTTATATTTTGAATACAAATTCTTGTTTGTGATGGACAGTATCTGTCACAGGCTTGCGACGGGTACCACTTTCCCTCACAAATGACCCATTTAAGGGAAAAGGGGAAGCACATGAGGGGTGCCCCACATGTTCCCTCTACCCATTTTGTTAGAGGAAAAACCCGTCGCAAGGTCCGACCCGTCACAAGGGAGACTTACTGTATTTTGAAACTAGGTAGTATACTACTTGTGACACCCTCAAATTTGCGGAAAGAAAAAAATAATTTAATTACATAAACAAAGGTGTCTTAAATACAAAGGTTCATAACAAAAGGAAAATAATATTTTACATAAGAATTATACAAGACGGGAGACATATCTCCCGTATAAAAACGGAAATAAAAGAGTGTATAATAATATACAATCTAAGAACCGAATATAGGTCCAAGGTAAATACTTCGCTCGCTAGCTCGTCAATGTACCCCAAATATGCATCACCACCTGTTCGACCGCATTAAATATAAACACGGAAGCCACAGTCAGTGGGGAGTAACTCCGAGTTCTCCCAGCCACGAAATGTCGAGTTTAATTAAACATGACTAACATAAAAGCAATGTATATGGAAAATACAAAACCTTAACATATATGATATGCTTTTCATGTTATGAAACAATTAACTAACATATAACCTATCATATGACAGCTATCATGTGAATCCGATAATAAACTGTAACAAGAGGTAGGGAAGCTGGTATGCTAGCTCAGAGGTTACCATGTAACATGGCCATGATACACTCAAACCCTAATCAACACGTAATCATGTGAATCAGTTAACAATCGGTAATCCAAACTCTATCAATCTTAGCCGGCTTGCATCTCACCTTCGAAAACTCATAGAATCATCAAACATGAAAGACCAATACTTCTACAAACAGGCATAAGTTCTTAGGACAGTCAATAGAAGACTTCTGTACCTCGAGTCTATACCACGAGGTAGGATTCTAGTCCTAGACTGATCAGACCTAGCGACAACAGCTATTCCATTCCCCGTCTCATGACATAACCGTACATGAGAAACTCTACTAGGCGACCCCCTAAGCAGAGATGGCTAGTACTTAAGCTGGCTCCATTCCCAAAGTGGAAGCAATTAGGCAGCCATGCCCCCGGCTTGGTATCAAAAGGCCCAAGACAGTGACACAAAAGCTATCAAGCGATAAACTCCGTATGCTCGTTAAAGATAGTATGGCCTATCAATGTCATGGTCCAAGATACTCATTTAGAATTAGAATGGTCAAGACGCCATATACTCATAATTCTCTATGGGTACTTAGTCAACACGACACCAACCATATAATTAAACAGTCACGGGAAAAACTTCCTATCATGTGACTAATTGCACATAAATCATATTCAAATATCATATCGCCTCATATCTACTACGGCTCATTCATTCATTCATTAAATAAAACCTTACCTGAAGACAAATCCCCGACCCGAGTCCCGCGACGGGTCATCAGTCAAAACGGGGCTGACTAGATCGTAGTTTGACCAAACCCGTTTGGTCAAACCGGCTAGAAACAGAGTCTTAGTCATCTCGGCTGGAACAAGAATCATCATATTCAATTCATGTTATTTATTCCAACTTCTAACATGTGAATAATTAAAATCATACAAAAACCCGCTTGACTTGAGGATATCAAATTAAACTACGGTCTCGTATTATAATTTCTAACATGTGAGAAATAATAATTTTATGAAAAACCTTTTAATTAAATATTTTACTTATTAACATTTCTCACTTGCTAAATATTACAAAACACGATAAAATAACCATAACTCAAAAACCGTCACAAGTCTAAGGAAGGACCCACGGGCTGATTTTGGGCCGGACCATACATGGGCCTGGACTGGGCCCACGGGCCTGGTTTGGGCCTGTTTTGGGTCGACATTTTTAAAACCGTTTCTTTATATTTCCCGCCTGCTTTAACATATTTAAAACCCGTCAAAACAACAAAACATCAAACATCGACACAACCAAAGACAAAAACCCGGACCCACATGGACCAAACCCAGACGGTCTGGACAGGCCTGAACCGCCTGAACGGCTGGTTTGGGGTCCGGTTTCAAGACACCTTACACGGCCACATCAAACGGCCACAAACAACCACCACCCAATTAAAATTTTTTTTTTTCTTTAAACAAAAAATTTTCAATTTTTTTTTTTTAATTAACAACATCCATTTTTAATATCAATTCAACCATAATGCATATTAAAATACATGATTATGAAGAAATCAGAAAAATATGTCAAGAACACCAAACCGATTATAATGCATTACAACATTGCTAAAAACGATTATTATCATGTTACTATTAAAAAAACCGTAAATCATAAACAAAATAAAGTATGAACATGATTCTCGAGTAACGCGGAATCGTTACCTTCGCTAGCACAAAAATCAAGTAGCACCAACAATATAAGAAACTAAGAAATAAGAAACCCGTCTTTAGTCTTCTCCTAATATATACGAGTCACCAAACTCGTCTTCAAAATCTTCCCCTTATAAGAAATGACAAGAAAAACATTATTAGAATTTAAACTTGATTTTCCATAATTAAATGTTGCAAACGATTTTGTCGGATTTGAAATTAAACCGTACTTGAAGATGGAGAGCGAAGAGGAGATTCTAGAAATATAAGTTAGGATGGATTTAAATAAGAAATGAAGTTTTATGATGATTTTGCTCAAGAACGACGAAGACCGAATGAAGAACGACGAAGAACG
>JAIUZE010074668.1:0-20718 GCA_022085475.1 Heliosperma pusillum | reverse complement strand
AATGAATACCACCACACATTTATCAAGATACTCCCGGAAGGTACGATTCATCTGATCCATGAATATAGCTGGAGCGTTAGTCAAACCGAATGGCATCACATTGAATTCGAAATGACCATACCTCGGGCTGAAAGCAGTCTTCGGAATATCTGCTTCCCGAACGGGAATCTGATGATAACCCTATCTAAGATCAATTTTAGAGAAAGTAGAAGCACCCCGTAACTGGTCAAAAAGATCATTGATACGAGGAAGAGGATATTTGTTTTTGATTGTGACACGGTTTAATTCACGATAATCAATGCACATTCGCATAGAACCGTCTTTCTTCTTGACAAATAATACGGGAGCACCCCAAGGAGAAGCACTAGGCCTAATAAAACCTTTCTCAATTAAATCATCAAGTTGAATTCTCAACTCCTTCAATTCAGAAGGAGCCATACGATAAGGAGCTTTGGCAATTGGTCCAGTTCCAGGAACTAGATCAATGGAAAATTCAACATCCCTTTCAGGAGCAATCCCGGGTAATTCATCGGGAAATACATCGGGAAATTCCCGAACAATAGGAACATCCTTTAAAGAAGGAAGAGAAGAATCGGAAGTAGTCACTACACATAGAAATGCTTGATGACCCTTCTTTAAAACATTCAACATTTTCATAGCTGAGATTAACTTCACACTAGCTTGCTTTCTAACCCCTTGATAAGAAATACGAGCACCCAAAGGACTTTTAAGAATAATTTTCTGATCACGGCACTCGAATCGAGCATGATGAGTAGATAACCAATCCATGCCCAAAATAATATCGAACTCTTCAAGAGGAAAACGTAAAAGATTCGCCGGAAAAATAGATCCATTTATGGATATTGGAATGTCGGAATGAAGATAAGTACATGAAAATACTTCCCCGGATGGTAAAGAAATAGGAGTAGTTTCCCCGACTGAAGCTTTGAGCGGTAACTTGTCGGATAGTCTCATGGAAATAAAAGATAAGGAAGCTCCCGTGTCAAATAAAATTAAACACGGTAAATCATAAATCGAGAACATACCCGTCACAATGTCGGGTTGGGCATCCGCCTCAGCACGGCTCATAATAAAAATACGACCCTTAGGTCTCCCAGAAATAACCGGTGTAGACACCGTACCCTTCCTCTCAGGACATACATTCGCCTTGTGACCCGATTTCTGGCAAATAAAGCACACAAACGGCTTGTTGAAGCAGCCAACACCCGGGTGAATAGGCATCTTGCATGTAAAGCAGACACGACCTTTAAGGTCGTTGTTGATACTCGGCACAAAGGGACGGTTTCTCTGGTTTGCCGGTCCGCTCTGGAAGTTTCTCCTCTTGTTTGGAAAAGAGGGAGAAAAGGAAGGTCGAGAAGAAGGATATAAAGGTCTCTTGCCAAAGGCATTAGGAGCAACATAAGAAGCACGAGCTTCCTCGGCAATCTCCCTGATAGAACTCTCCGCCCAGATGGCATCATTATAGATCGAGACAAAGGAAGTGGAACCTCTACTAATCTTCCCCTTTATCTGGGGAGAAAGCTTTCCCAGATAAAAGAAAGCCTTGTCTTCCTCTACCCTAATAAGTCGAGTGGCATAATGAGCCAACTCATTGAACCGGGTAGTAAACTCCTGAACAGATAGTTTTTCTTGCTTGAAATCCATGAACTCTTTCAATTTTTGTTGTCTCAACTCATCGGGGTAAAACCTCGCTTCCAAGAGCTCACGGAAACGAGTCCACCCGAAATTAGGCTCCAACTTCGCGGTAGGACCTGAAAGAGTCCACCACTGATCCGCTTCCTTCTCTAAGAAGTGAGAAGCTAGACGGACCTTGTCCTCTTCAAGGACATCGTAAAGAGAAAAACTCTTCTCCATCTCTCGTAACCACACCGAAAGTTTAACGGGATCAACTTCGCCATCATAGGTTTTGGCTTGACTCCTCGATAGCTGTGAAGCAACCCACGTATAACTCCCGTGTCTCTCTCGCTCAGGAACAGGAGTAGGAATCGGATTAGCCTGCTGGTTTTGCTGGTTCTGCTGGTTTTGGATAATTACGGTAAGAGCTGCTAAAATAGTGTTGTCAATCCTCGGAGGCATCTTGCAAAATTAAAACACAGATTAGTACTTATCATTTAGCAAGAACAAAGAGACTACAACATAAATCCTAATCTACCCATCTTACCCTTCTATCTCACGGTTTATTATTTTATTAAGGTCAAGTTATTTATACAAGGGTACACAAACGTGCGTCGGGAGCAAAATAGCTCTGATACCAACTGTGACACCCTCAAATTTGCGGAAAGAAAAAAAATTATTTTAAATACATAAAAGATACGAATACAATACGAAGGTGTCATTACATAATAAAAAGGTTCGTTACAATACGGAATAAAATTTTACAAAAGAAATATACAAGACGGGAGACATATCTCCCGTATAAATACGGAAATAAAAGTGTATCTACTAATATACAAACTATGAACCGGATATAGGTCCAAGGTAAAATACTTCGCTCGCTAGCTCGTCATGTACCCCAAAATATGCATCACCACCTGTTCGACCGCATTAAATATAAACACGGAAGCCACAGTCAGTGGGGAGTAACTCCGAGTTCTCCCAGCCACGAAATGTCGAGTTTAATGAAACATGAAAACATAAAAGCAATGTATATAGAGAATACAACACCTTAACATATATGATATGCTTCTCATGTTATGAAACAGTTAACTAACATATAACCTAGCATATGAAAGCTATCATGTGAATTCGGTAATAAAATATACCTCGAGGTAGGGAAGCTGGTATGCTGGCTCAGCGGTTACCATGTAACATGGCCCTGATACACTCAAACCCTAATCAACACGTAATCATGTGAATCAGTTAACAATCGGTAATCCAAACTCTATCAATCCTAGCCGGCTTGCATCTCACCTTCTAGAACTCATAGAATCATACAAACATGAAAGCCTGATACTTCTATAAACAGGCATAAGTTCTTAGGACGGCGATATACTACTTCTGTAACTCGAGGCTATACCACAAGGTAGGAAAACATCCTAGTCCTAGACTGATCATACCTAGCGACAACAGCTATTCCATTCCCCGTCCCATGACATAACCGTCTATGAGAAACTCTACTAGGCGACCCCCTAAGCAGAGATGGCTAGTACTTAAGCTGACTCCATTTCCAAAGTGGAACTAGGCAGCCATGCCCCGACTTGGATATAAACCCACCAAGCCGAGACACAAAAGCTATCATCAGGTGAACATATACTCGTTAAAGACAGTACTGGCCTATCAATGTCATGGTCCAAGCTACTCATTTAGAATTAGAATGGTCAAGACGCCATATTCTCATAATTCTCTATGGGTACTTAGTCAACACAACACCAACCATATAATAAAACAGTCACGGGGAAAACATCCTATCATGTGACTAATTTCATATAAGTAATTACCAAATATCATATCGCCTCATATCTACTAAGGCTAATTCAATAATCAATAAAACCGTACTTGAAGACAAATCCCCGACCCGAGTCCCGCGACGGGTCATCAGTCAAATCGGGGCTGACTAGATCTTAGTTTGACCAAAACCCGTTGGATCAAACCGGCTAGAAGCAGAGTCTTTATCACATAGACATAAAATCAACATATTCATTACATGTTATTTTATTACTACTTCTAACATGTGAATTATCATATTATACCCAAAACCCGCTTGACTTAAATGATTTCAACGTAAACTAATCTCGTATTATAATTTCTAACATGTGAGAAATAATAATTTTATGAAAACCTTTTTAATTAAATATTTTACTTATTAATATTTCCCACTTGCTAAATATTACAAAACACGATAAAAAATGACGATAACTCAAAAACCGACACGAGTCCCAAGGTGGGACCCACGGGCTGAAATGGGCCGGACCCAATATGGGCCTGGATGGGCCCACGGGCTGTTTTGGCTTCAAAAAGGCTGTTTTACTTTAATTTTTTCTAAAACCGTTTTCTAATATTTTCCCGCATGCTTAACATAATTAAAACCCGTCAAAACAACAATTAAACAACCAAACATCGACACAACCCAAACCAAAACCCGGACCCACCTTGACCAACCCAGACCGGGTCTGAACCGGCCTGGACCGGTCCGGTTTGGACCCGGTTCTTGCCCCTTTCTCGGTTCCATCATCAAACACACCAAATCAATTCCAAACTTGTTTTTAATCATCAAACAACCATTTTAACAACATTCATACAAAATCATAACTTATTAAAAATCATCAAAATTTGTCAAGAACATTAAACTTGTTAAAATTTCATAAACAACATAAAAAATCATAACTTAGTAAAAAATCATTAAAATTCTTCAAGAACACTAAATTTGTTAAAAGTTCATAAACAACATAAAAATCATAACTTATAAAAAAAACCATAAAAATTCATCAAGAACAATAAATCAACATAAAAATTCACTACAACTTAAAAATCATTAAGAACACTAAATCAGCATAAAAATTCATACAACATAAAATCATCAAAAATCATCAAACATCACAAAAATTCCATACAACATAAAAATCATAAAACCACATAATAATTACTACTTAACATATTACTACCTAAAAATCCATAAATCATAAAACATGAACCAAAAATAAAGATGAACCAAAATCCAAATAAATCAAATTAAAGGCTATGTTACTAACTTAACTCTTAAATACTATAACATGAGCCAAAACTAAAGACTACAAAAAAAAACAAACTAAGGCTATGTGACATTAATTCGTCGAGTAAAACGGAATCGTTACCTTAGCTAGCCAAAAACACTTAGCACCAAAATAATAAGAAGTATATATAATAAAAACCCTTCTCCTAATCTTCACCCAATATATACGAGTCTCCAAACTCGTCTTCAAAGTCGTCTCCTATAAGAAATAACAAGGAAAACATTATTAGAACTTAAATATAAATTTCCATAATTAAAGTGTTGAAAACGATCTTGACGGAATTGAAATTAAAACATACGTGAAGATGAGGAGCGAAGAGGAGAGTCTAGAAATATAAATTAGGATGGATTGAATTAAGAAACGAAGATTTTATAAAGGTTTTGCTCAAGAACGATGAAGAACGGTTGATGAACGATGAAGAACGCGAAGAACGATTAAATAAAGTGAGGTTTTGATCTTATTTTGATTTGTTGTAAAATGAAAAGTTGTTTGTGAGTCATATGGGTGGGTGTGTGCCGTGTGTTTATAGACACATAAAGGTGTTGAGTTTTGAAATTGTTGTTCCGTAATTGATTCGCGTTTAATAATTGTTTTACGGTAAACGATTAAATATTATTTACGATAAAGTTAATATCAAGATATTATGATATTAAAATGAAAAATAATGAAAATATCAAGGCTTAAGAGTGGGTAAGTGTGCCGTGTGGAATTGTGATTGTCGGGTCTGTTTTCGAGCGTTTTGCGTAATTTTCGTTAATTGATCGATAAAGCGAATAGTGATCTAGATATTATGATATTGTAATCAAAAGTAATCAAAATATCAAGGCTATTAGAGGACTTTAAGGAGCCGTGTGGTTTGAGGTGATTTGGGTCTGTTGTTGCTCGATTTGCGTAATCTCCGTTGACGGCTCGATAAAGTAACAAATATCTAAGATATTTGTATTATTTTAATCGAATCAATTAAAATATCCAATCGTGAGTGGAAAACGATGACATGGCCGCGTGACTCATGCCAAAGTCGAGCTTCGATTTTGTTGCGCGCTTTACGATGCGTCGGGAATAGTTAAATGACGTTCGGTTAAAAACCGTAAAAGTTATTCTTTAAATTCCAAATAAATTCAAATTAATTATATTAAATTATGATAAATCATAATAAATATAAATAAAAATAAATCAAAAATAAAATTTTTTTAAATAAAATTTCGGTCTTCAAACTTGTAAAGCGAGTCGGGAAAAGTAAACGAAAGTCAAAATCGACTAAAAGTCGGGAAAAGTCAAAAATGACTTAAAAGTTCAGAAAAGTTTAAGACGACTTTAAAAGTCAAGAAAAGTAAATGACATCTTTAAAAAGTCAAGAAAAAGTCAAAGACGAATTTAAAGTCAAGATGAAAAAGTCAAGAGACCAAAACGGTCTTTTCATGAAATCTCTCAAAAATTCCAACTACGAACGCGGAATTTCAAAATACGACTCGGAACAAAAATCCCTATATTAAAAACTTAAGTTCTACTGAAAAGTATCCATAAGCTATTGCTTAAGCAAATTGGGTACTTTTCGGGTTGTTACAATCACCCCTCCTTTAAAAAGTTTCGTCCTCGAAACTTAGAAGAAGGAAAGTAACATATATGTAGGTCTATTCAAAAACTGTTTAAAAATATCTGTAATAAAATACGGGGGCTATCTCCGGACGGCAGGGTTAGTCGTCAAGATCAAGGAATATCGATAGAAAGGTCGAAATCTTCGAAAGACGGTTTTAAATCGAATAGAAAGGAGGAAAGAAAGAAGGGAACAGGAAATTTACTCAATCAAGAGCTCGGGATATTTAGCTAATTGTAGCTTTCGGGTTCCAGTTTTGATTTCGACGTTTCCACAACGGCTAAACAAGGGATACGAACTAGGCACAACCTTGTTTCGGAGTTGTTTGTTAGCCTTTCAAGGAACGAATCGGCTTTCGTACAAGCCAAAATTAGGTTTCCAAAGTCCAACACTTCTTCTTGAATAATATGACTCGGATCAATGATATACTTCTTCAATTGCGAAACATGGAACACATCATGAACTTTGCTCAAGTTCGGAGGCAATTCCAGACGATAAGCAACAGGACCAACTCTTTGAAGCACACGAAACGGTCCAATATATTTAGGACTCAACTTTCCTTTCACTCCAAACCGTTTCACTCCCTTCATAGGTGATACTTTAAGGAATACACGGTCATCAACATCAAATTCAAGAGGTCGTCGACGAACATCGGCATAGGATTTCTGTCTATCTTGAGCGGCTTTCATTCGTTCACGAATGACTTGAACTTGATCGATCGTTTCAGTAACAATGTCGGGACTCAACATATGATCATCTTGCACTTGATCCCAACAAACCGGACTACGACATGTCCTACCGTATAAAGCCTCGTATGGTGACATCTTGATAGAAGCATGATAACTGTTGTTATAAGAAAATTCCACCAAAGGTAAACACTTCTCCCAAGATGTATGAAAGTCTAAAGCACAAGATCGAAGAAGATCTTCCAAAGTCTGGATCGTCCTTTCGGTCTGACCATCAGTAGCGGCATGAAAAGCGGTGCTCATCAACAATTTACTACCCATGGCTTCTTGCAAAGCCGTCCAGAATCGGGAACCAAATCTCGGATCACGATCTGAAACTATATCTTTAGGAACTCCATGGTAGCGTACTATCTCTCTCACATAGGCATCAGCTAAAACATCTATTCTCGAAGTCTCCCTGATAGGTATGAATCTAGCACACTTGGTCAAACGATCAACAATAACCCAGATGGCATCCTTTCCACTAGCAGTTCTAGGTAAAGCCATCACGAAGTCCATAGAAATAGACTCCCATTTCCACAGAGGGATTTCCAAAGGTTGCAGTAAACCTCCGGGTCTTTGATGATCAATCTTCACCTTCTGACAAGTAAGACATCTACTAACATACTCCTTCACTTCACTCTTCATCCTAGGCCACCAGAACTGTGGTCTCAAATCTTTATACATTTTGTCACCGCCTGGATGAATAGAATAAGGAGAAAGGTGAGCTTCATCAAGTATTCTCTTCCTCAACTCGGCACTTCTCGGAACAAACATTCGACCATGGTAACGAAGGTAGCCATCATTATCCACCACACAATCATTAGCTTGCCCAAGTAGAATTTTTGATCGAATGGCGATAAAAGTAGCATCCTCCGGTAAACAAGTACGAATCTCTCGATAAAAATCAGGTTCTGCTGTCAAAGCACCAAGATAATCAAATCCCTTCCCAACGAACTGTATCCGAAGCTTCTGAAATTCGGTTACTAGTTCATCGGGTAAAGTACCAAGAGCATTCAATGAATGACTAGTCTTCCTACTCAAAGCATCCGCCACAACATTTGCTTTTCCCTCGTGATAAATCAACTCAGCATCATAATCATTCACCAACTCTAACCATCTCCTCTGCCTCATGTTCAACTCTTTCTGAGTAAAAATACACCTCAAGCTCTTATGATCCGTATATATTCGACAATGAACTCCGATAAGATAGTGTCTCCAAGTTTTCAAGGCATGTACTACCGCTGCTAACTCAAGATCATGAGTCGGGTAATTCACTTCATGAACCCTGAGTTGTCGAGAAGCATAAGCAATAACCTTTCTATTCTGCATCAAGACACATCCCAAACCATGCTTTTTGAATCATCACAATAATACATCATACTGCCGCTTCAATCATCGTGGGTTAAGTGAAGGATCGGTGGCTGGTAGTTCAATCTCTTCTTCATTCTAAGAAGGGCCAACTTCACATTCCTTCGGTCCAAATAGTCTTTGCTTCCTCTTAGCAATTGCGTCATCGGGCCCCTTGCTTTGGAGAAATCGTGCACAAGCCGACGATATACCCGCTAAACAAAGGAAACCCTATCTCGGACACATTTTTTGTTTTTTTCGGGCTTTTCCAATCCACAACTGCCTCAATTTTAGCTGGAGCGACCATAACACCGTCTTTGGAAATTACATGACCAAGGAAAGATACCTCGGGCAACCAGAATTCACATTTGGAGAACTTAGCATACCACTTTTGGCGTCGAAGAACACCCAAAATGGTTCGAAGGTGATCAGCATGTTCTTCCTTAGATTTTGAAAAGATCATAATGTCATCAATAAATACCACCACACATTTATCAAGATACTCCCGGAAGGTACGATTCATCTGATCCATGAATATAGCTGGAGCGTTAGTCAAACCGAATGGCATCACATTGAATTCGAAATGACCATACCTCGAGCTGAAAGCCGTCTTCGGAATATCTGCTTCCCGAACGGGAATCTGATGATAACCCGATCTAAGATCAATCTTGGAAAAAATAGAAGCACCCCGTAACTGGTCGAAAAGATCATTAATACGAGGGAGAGGATATTTGTTTTTGATTGTGACACGGTTCAATTCACGATAATCATGCACATGTCGCAAGTAACCGTCTTCTTCTTTGACAAATAAATCCGGGAGCCAACCCCAAGGAGAAGCACTAGCCTAATTAAAACCTTTCCTTCTTTCTCAATCAAGTCATCAAGTTGAATTCTCAACTCCTTCAATTCAGAAGGAGCCATTCGATAAGGAGCTTTGGCAATTGGTCCAGTTCCAGGAACTAGATCAATGGAAAATTCAACATCCCTTTCAGGAGCAATCCCGGGTAATTCATCGGGAAATACATCGGGAAATTCCCGAACAATAGGAACATCCTTTAAAGAAGGAAGGGAAGAATCGGAAGTAGTCACTACACATAGAAATGCTTGATGACCCTTCTTTAAAACATTTAACATTTTCATAGCTGAGATTAACTTCACACTAGCTTGCTTTCTAACCCCTTGATAAGAAATACGAGCACCCAAAGGACTTTTAAGAATAATTTTCTGATCACGGCACTCGAATCGAGCATGATGAGTAGATAACCAATCCATGCCCAAAATAATATCGAACTCTTCAATAGGAAAACGTAAAAGATTCGCCGGAAAAATAGATCCATTTATGGATATTGGAATGTCGGAATGAAGATAAGAACATGAAAATACTTCTCCGGATGGTAACGATATAGGAGTAGTTTCTCCTACTGAAGCTTTAAGCGGTAACTTATCGTATAGTCTCATGGAAATAAAAGATAAAGAAGCTCCCGTGTCAAATAAAATTAAACCGGTTAATCAGTAAATCGATGAACATGACCCGTCACAGAATTAGCGATGTTTGGTGGCATCCGCGCTCAGCAGGGCTTCATACATAATAAATACGAACCCTTAGGTCCTCCAGGAAAGAACCGTTGTAAAACCCGTCTCTTCCTCTGCGTTGACATTCATTAAACCTATGCCCCGGTTTTTGACAATTAAAACATACTAGTGGCTTGTTGAAGCAACCAACACCCGGATGAATAGGCCTCTTGCACCGAAAGCACATCCGATCTTTAAGATCGTTGTTGTTACTCGGAATAAAGGAACGGTTTCTCTGATTAGCTTGTCCACCCTGGAAGTTTCTCCTCTTGTTTGGAAAAGAGGGAGAAAAGGAAGGTCGAGATGAAGGATATAAAGGTCTCTTGCCAAAGGCATTAGTAGCAACATAAGAAGCACGAGCTTCCTCGGCAATCTCCCTGATAGAACTCTCCGCCCAGATGGCATCATTATAGATCGAGACAAAAGAAGTAGAGCCTCTACTGATCTTCCCCTTTATCTGGGGAGAAAGCTTTCCCAAATAAAAGAAGGCTTTGTCCTCCTCTACCCTAATAAGTCGAGTGGCATAATGAGCCAACTCATTGAACCGGGTAGTAAACTCCTGAACAGAAAGAAGTCCTTGTTTAAAATCCATGAACTCCTTCAACTTTTGTTGTCTAAACTCATCGGGATAAAATCTCGCTTCCAAGAGCTCACGGAAACGAGCCCACCCGAAATTAGGCTCCAACTTAGCGGTAGGACCTGAAAGAGTCCACCACTGATCCGCTTCCTTCTCTAAGAAGTGAGAAGCAAGACGGACTTTGTCCTCTTCAAGGACATCATAAAGGGAAAACCTCTTCTCCATTTCCCGTAACCACACAGAAAGTTTAACGGGATCAACTTCGCCATCATAGGTTTTGGCTTGACTCCTCGATAGCTGTGAAGCAACCCACGTATAACTCCCGTGTCTCTCTCGCTCAGGAACAGGAGTAGGAATCGGATTAGCCTGCTGGTTTTGCTGGTTCTGCTGGTTTTGGATAATTACGGTAAGAGCTGCTAACATAGTGTTGTCAATCCTCGGAGGCATCTTGCAAAATTAAAACACAGATTAGTACTTATCATTTAGCAAGAACAAAGAGACTACAACATAAATCCTAAACTACCCATCTTACCCTTCTATCTCACGGTTTATTATTTCTTAAGGTCAAGTTATTTATGCAAGGGTACACAAACGTGCGTCGGGAGCAAAATAGCTCTGATACCAACTGTGACACCCTCAAATTTGCGGAAAGAAAAAAAATATTTAAATACATAAATGTAAGATGAAAATACATACGAAGGTGTCATAAATAAAAGAGGTCATTACAAAACGGTAATAAAATTCTACAAAAGAAATATACAAGACGGGAGACATATCTCCCGTATAAATACGGAAATAAACTAGTGTATAATAATATACAAACTATGAACCGAATATAGGTCCAAGGTAAAACTTCACTCGCTAGCTCGTCCATGTACCCCAAATATGCAACACCACCTGTGCGACCGCATTAAATATAAACACGGAAGCCACAGTCAGTGGGGAGTAACTCCGAGTTCTCCCAGCCACGAAATGTCGAGTTTAATGAAACATGAAAAACATAAAAGCAATGTATATAGCAAATACAAAACCTTAACATATATGATATGGTTTTCATGTTATGAAACAGTTAACTAACATATAACCTATCATATGAAAGCTATCATGTGAATTCGATAATAAAATATAACTCGAGGTAGGGAAGCTGGTATGCTGGCTCAGCGGTTACCAAGTAACATGGCCCTGATACACTCAAACCCTAATCAACCCGTAATCATGTGAATCAGTTAACAACCGTTAATCCAAACTCTATCAATCCTAGCCGGCTTGCATCTCACCTTCTAGAACTCATAGAATCATACCTACATGAAAGACCAATACTTCTACAAACAGGCATAAGTTCTTAGGACAGTCAATAGTCGACTTCTGTAACTCGAGGCTATACCACAAGGTAGGAAAACATATCCTAGTCCTAGACTGATCAGACCTAGCGACAACAGCTATTCCGTTCCCCGTCCAATGACATAACCGTCTATGAGAAACTCTACTAGGCGGCCCCCTAAGCAGAGATGGCTAGTACTTAAGTTGGCTCCAGTCCCAAAACGGATTTAGGCAACTCATGCCCCGTCCTTGGATAGAACCCCACCAAGCGAGACAAAAGAGCTACAATCGGCAACTCCGTATGCTCGTTAAAGATAGTACGGGGCCATCTCACTGTTCAGGTCCAAGCTACTCATTTAGAATTAGAATGGTCAGACTCCATATATCCATATTCTCTATGGGTACTCTTAGTCAACTACGACACCACCATATAATAAATCAGTCACGGGAAAACATCCTATAATGTGACTATTGCATAATCAATAATAAATCAAATAAATTCGCCTCATACTCCTAAGCTAATTCTTACTAAATACAACCATACTTGAAGACAAATCCCCGACCCTAGTCCCGCGACGGTCTCAGTCAATCGGGGGCTGACTAATCTTAGTTTGACCAAACCCGTTGTATCAAACACCGGCTAGAATCAGAGTCTTTATCACATCGACATAACATCAACATATTCATTACATGTTTATTGTTATATTACTACTTCTAACATGTGAAGTATCATATTATAACCACAAAACCACCCCAAACCCGCTGTACTTAAATATTTCAACCGTAAACTAAACTCGTATTATAATTTCTAACATGTGAGAAATAATAATTTTATGAAAAACCTTTTTAATTAAATATTTTACTTATTAATATTTCCCACTTGCTAAATATTACAAAACACGATAAAAAATGACGATAACTCAAAAACCGACACGAGTCCCAAGGTGGGACCCACGGGCTGAATTGGGCCGGACCCACATGGGCCTGTTTTGGGCCTCACGGACAGAAATGGGGCTGTTTTGGCCTTTGACTCGATTTTACTAAAAACCGTTTCCTAATTTTTCCCGCATGCTTTAACATATTTAAAACCCGTCAAAACAACAACCAATCAATCAAACATCGACACAACCCAAAGACCAAAACCCGGACCCACCTTGACCAACCCAGACCGGGTCTGAACCGGCCTGGACCGGTCTGGTTTGGACCCGGTTCATGCCCTCACCCACGGTTCAACAACAAACACCACCAAATCAATTCCAAACTTGTTTTTAATCAACAAACACCCATTTTAACATCCATCATACAAAATCATAACTTATTAAAAATCATCAAAATTTGTCAAGAACACTAAACTTGTTAAAATTTCATAAACAACATAAAAATCATAACTTAGTAAAAATCATTAAAATTCTTCAAGAACACTAAATTTGTTAAAAGTTCATAAACAACATAAAACTCATAACTTATGAAAAACCATAAAAATTCATCAAGAACAATAAATCAACATAAAAATTCACTACAACTTAAAAATCATTAAGAACACTAAATCATCATAAAAATTCATACAACATAAAATCATCAAAAATCATCAAACATCACAAAAATTCCATACAACATAAAAATCATAAAACAACATAATAATTACTACTTAACATATTACTAACTAAAAATCCATAAATCATAAAACATGAACCAAAAATAAAGATGAACCAAAATCCAAATAAATCAAATTAAAGGCTATGTTACTAACTTAACTCTTAAATACTATAACATGAGCCAAAACTAAAGACTACAAAAACAAACTAAGGCTATGTGACATTAATTCGTCGAGTAAAACGGAATCGTTACCTTAGCTAGCCAAAAACACTTAGCACCAAAATAATAAGAAGTATATATAATAAAAACCCTTCTCCTAATCTTCACCCAATATATACGAGTCTCCAAACTCGTCTTCAAAGTCTTCTCCTATAAGAAATAACAAGGAAAACATTATTAGAACTTAAATATAAATTTCCATAATTAAAGTGTTGAAAACGATCTTGACGGAATTGAAATTAAAACATACGTGAAGATGAGGAGCGAAGAGGAGAGTCTAGAAATATAAATTAGGATGGATTTAATTAAGAAACGAAGATTTTATAAAGGTTTTGCTCAAGAACGATGAAGAACGGTTGATGAACGATGAAGAACGCGAAGAACGATTAAATAAAGTGAGGTTTTGATCTTATTTTGATTTGTTGTAAAATGAAAAGTTGTTTGTGAGTCATATGGGTGGGTGTGTGCCGTGTGTTTATAGACACATAAAGGTGTCGAGTTTTGAAATTGTTGTTCCGTAATTGATTCGCGTTTAATAATTGTTTTACGGTAAACGATTAAATATTATTTACGATAAAGTTAATATCAAGATATTATGATATTAAAATGAAAAATAATGAAAATATCAAGGCTTAAGAGTGGGTAAGTGTGCCGTGTGGAATTGTGATTGTCGGGTCTGATTTCGAGCGTTTTGCGTAATTTTCGTTAATTGATCGATAAAGCGAATAGTGATCTAGATATTATGATATTGTAATCAAAAGTAATCAAAATATCAAGGCTATTAGAGGACTTTAAGGAGCCGTGTGGTTTGAGGTGATTCGGGTCTGTTTTTGCTCGATTTGCGTAATCTCCGTTGACGGATCGATAAAGTAACAAATATCTAAGATATTTGTATTATTTTAATCGAATCAATTAAAATATCCAATCGTGAGTGGAAAACGATGACATGGCCGCGTGACTCATGCCAAAGTCGAGTTTCGATTTTGTTGCGCGCTTTACGATGCGTCGTGAATAGTTAAATGACGATTGGTTAAAAACCGTAAAAGTTATTCTTTAAATTCCAAATAAATTCTAAATAATTTTATTAAATTATGACAAATCTTAATAAATCGAAATAAAAATAAATCAAAAATATTATTTTTTTAAATAAAATTTCGGTCTTCAAAATCGCAAGACGAGTCGGGAAAAGTCAACGAAAGTCAAAATCGACTAAAAAGTCGGGAAAAGTCAAAAATGACTTAAAAGTTCAGAAAAGTTTAAGACGACTTTAAAAGTCAAGAAAAGTAAATGACAGCTTTAAAAAGTCAAGAAAAAGTCAAAGACGATTTAAAAGTCAAGAAAAGTCAAAGACGACCAAAAACGGTCTTTTCATGAAATCTCTCAAAAATTCCAAATACGAACGCGGAATTTCAAAATACGACTCGGAACAAAAATTCCTATATTAAAAACTTAAGTTCTACTGAAAAGTATCCATAAGCTATTGCTTAAGCAAATTGGGTACTTTTCGGGTTGTTACAAAAACACTTAAGTGACCATGCCTACCACCCTACGGCCCACGCCATTCCAGTATTCAACACCACTAACCACGCATCTCTCACCGCCGCCAACACTGTTACCACTGCCACCCAGCACTACCACTGTCACTGCCACCCAGACCACACCAGTGAAATCTCAGACCACAACCACGACGTCGGCGAGGAACTAGCCATTGTTGTAACACCCGGAAATGTACCCTATTTTTCTAGTAGAAATATTTTACGAAATCTTTTCAGCAAATTTAAGTTTTAATTTAGAATTTAAAGTTTCGAGTCGAATTTAGAATTTCCGAGTTCGTATTTGGAATTTCCGCGAGATTTCATGTGAATTCCATTTTTAGCCGTCTTTGACTTTTCTTGACTTTTGAGCCGTCTTTGACTTTTCTTGACTTTTTAGCCGTCTTTGACTTTTCTTGACTTTTGAGCCGTCTTCGACTTTTCTTGACTTTTGAGCCGTCTTTGACTTTTCTTGACTTTTGAACCGTCTTTGACTTTCGTTGACTTTTTCCTTCATATACTCCCTTTAACCTAATTTTTCCTCACAATTCATTTCCTTCCTTCTTCTCTAAGAAACCAAAGAAACCTTGCCTCCATTTTTGATCCGTCTTCAAATCGTCACTACTCCTTCATTTCTCGCTCAAATTCGTGTAAGTTCATCTTATTCTTCCCCTCTTAGCTTCCTCTATTCGTATTGGTAATAAAATTACCGTCTTTCTCGCTTTTTAAACTATCCGTCTTTCTCAAGGTGAATGATATTCATCTTTTATTATCTAATTGTATGTAGGTGGAGACTAGGAAGGTTTAGAATCGATTAAAGACGCGAAAAGGTAACGGTGAATGGTTACTCGATATCATTTACGTGTTTTACATGCTTTATATGCTAGAATTCGTATTAGATTACGATTAGTAAGTTTAGGAATTATGTTATGGATGATGATTGTTGTTATTTGATGATGGTTGATGATGAATATTGATTGTTGATAGTTGATAGAAGTGAATTATGAAAATTGGAAATGATAGAAATGGTGTTGGTTGTTCTCGGGTGGACTTGTGCAGTTTCACTGCACTGACCCCTTTTCGTAGAATGATCATATCTCCTTCGTTACTTGCTTGTTTTAGTCTTGTGACCATTCGTTGGAACCGTAAGAAGATAAGCTATCACCTCGACTTGGAATTTATGTATTTGCATGTCTAGAACTCTAGTTATGACCGTTTGAAGTGGACCCTTATTTTCGTTAGGTTCCAAACAACGTTGTTTTGGAGGGGTGATCTATGTTTTTATTCGTTATGCTTCACAAACTTGTTCAAATGCTTATGTATCATGTATTGATTCATTTTTATCATAGTTAAGTTTATATATTTCCCTATTCACATGTTTTGTGACGGTTTGTGGTATGTCCTACTTTGAGTCGTTTTTACAAATGTTACGGTTTGAGCACTATTTTGGTATGTGCTTTGTACTCTCATTCCCTTGGCTATCTCCACGTTCGTAAGGCTGGAATGTCGGAACGGGGAGGTATCCTACTGCTTAAATGCATGTGTTAGTGGGCATACGACGACGTTGTAGGGAGGCGAACGATATGCGTTGATCGACCCGGCCGTCAAATGTTGTGTACTTGCGAGGTGGTGTTATTTGCATGTAGCGTACCGCTTGTTATGAGGCTTGTGCTCTTTTCCGCCTCTTTCGTAAATTGATCTACCAAATTTGGGGTACTCGGCGTCTATGATTGACCGAGTCTTGGATGCGAAACGTCATCGCATGTCGAATCGGAAAACGTGTATTCCGAGAATCTGGCCAGGTTTAGATTAGGAACCGTATTATTATCGTCGTCCTACCAGGAGGAAATTAGTCTACATATACGAAATGGATTGAATCGTGTATGCGTTCAGGGAAGGTTTTCCTCCCGTGGATGCCCATAATCATACTTGCCAGGTACACGATGCTAGTGCGTTTCATTTACCGTGAGAGAGGTCGTCTTTGTGACGTTGTTCTTGAATGCGTGATTTCATGATTTTATTCATGGTCATTGCATGATTGGGCATCGTCATTGTATTGTTACGTGTGGATGGGTGATTACATGATTGATATTCATGGTCATTCGATGACTTGGCATGGTTTGTTTGTCGAGTCTCAATCTTATCAAACTTATACCGCTAACGGTGAGATTCAAGCCCTAGTGAGCGTATTCGGTTGCCTAAGAGTTTCTTCCCCGAGTCTTTGAATAACATGATGGATTCGGATTTGTATTCCATATGTTCTTATCATTATTTATCGAATTGCCTATTTATTCTTATCGTATCTCACATGTATATTCATATATGCATGATTTTACTTTTGTATTTCCTTTTATGTACGTTTAATGTGATATGGCTGGGAGAACCCGGACTTACTCCCCACTGATTGTGGCGTTCTTGTTTTTCTTGAATGAACAGGTTGCTTGCATGGGTGGCTTTTTGCTTATGCTATTTTGGGTTCGGGTGTGAGCTAGCGGGCGTTGTCCCTGGATGAAACACCTCTTGACGTTGTTTAGCTAGTTGCTAATTACTTTGTCTTTTGTTAACACTTTGAGAGACTACGTCTCTTATGGTATTTTTATTTAGTTTGTAATATTTTGACACTCCTCGTATTTTTCTATCTTGCATGTATAAAGGTTTTTAAAATACCGTATTTCCGACTAGACGGGGTAATTTCATCTTGACCAACTATGATAGATGGGGTAAATCCGACTAGACGGGGTAATTTCATCATGCTTGTATGTTTTATATTTCCGCATTCGCGAGGGTTGTCACACAAACGAAGAAGAAGATGATCGAAGAGAGAGAGTGAGTGAGTGAGAGATGAGTGAGAAAGAAAAAAGCGAGAAAGTCTTGAAATTGGCGGAGTAATATGCTCAAAATCACAGCAATGGCGGTTGATAGTTGTAGGAAAAATTCATGATCAAACGAAGAAAAAGATGATCGATCGAAGAGAGAGAGTGAGTGAGAGATGAGTGAGAAAGGAAAGCAGTGACAATGAATGAGATTTGAAAGGTTTGGGGGGGTGTGCGAGAAAGAATAATGAGCGCGTCATTCACAATTAGCTCGTTAATCTCAGCCGTCCATATTATTAGATCTAAGGGCTGTGGGTAGTTCTCACAGTTCTCATTATACTAGTATTTCTCACCGGATCCCAAATATCTCTTTCTCTCTCTCTCTCTCTTTCCTTCTCTATATATATATATATATATATATATATATATATATATATATAGAGAGAGAGAGAGAGAGAGTAAGGATCAATTGAGTCCTTACATATTCATAGAGTCCTTGAGTCCTAATTTGGGCCATTAGATATGTGAGATTAAGGGTTTGGATTGACTGTAAAAAGGACACCCATGTAATGTAAAGTAGATGTGACTAATTACCTCTCTCCTCCCTCTCTCTTCTCCTTATCATTGCCCCACTTCCCCATGTACTCTCTCATTTACCTCACTCCTGAAATCAGATTTTTCAAACAAAGAAAATCTGATTTCTCCACCCACTCATTCTCTCTCATTTTCTTTTTTCTCATTTCATCATTTTCATAATTATTTACGTTTCATTAGTTACATTCTCTTACAGTTTTATGAGTTTTGAACATTAATTTTGTAAGTAATCTTTGATCTCTTAGTTTAAACTTTATTATTTGTTATTTTTCATTTGTAATTTTTGGGTTTTTTGTGTGTTTTTTAATTCCCACATAAACTATAAGCGGTTTTATAAAAAGCTTTGTAAATCTTCATTCGGACTCCGATTAAGGCGAAACGAAAGCCTAAATTTATTATTTTTTCGAGCCCGTTACAATGGTGAAATTTTCGTATACTATTGAAGTTTCAAAGCTATCATTACTGCTTAATTGTGCTCGAAAACTCCGTTGAGTTTTGTTTAAATTACTTGTTTTTTTTTTTAACCTTATCTACTTTTTTTAATTCTTAATTGCATTTTTTTATGAAGATGGAGATTATGATGATGAAAATTACGAGAAAGATGGCCGTAAACTATAAATAAATATTGTGTAATTACATTATAATTGGTTTAACTTTAAGTTTTAAAGAGTGTAACTTTAACTAAATATGATGTGATTTTAACTAATATATGTTGTAACTTCAGTTTTAAAAAATTTAAATTTCAGTTTTAAAGAGTGTGACTTTAATCTTTTGGGTGTGTAACAGTAACGAATAAGCTGTGTAACTGTAATGGACAAGATGTGTAACTGTAAAATTGATTTAAACTAATTGTTATTTTCATTATGTCTAATAAAAAAGTCGTCCATTTTAAATATATTTTAATGCAACTTCAATGAACATGTTATATAACTATTTAAATCATATCTACTTTTTAAAATTGTTAATTACAATTTTTATTATGACAATGGAGATGATTATGAATGAAGATGACGAGAAACACGACCGTAAACTACAAGTATACTTTGTGTAACTTCATTTTAATGAGTGTAACTTTAAGTTTTAAAGAGTATAATTTTAAGTGAATATAATGTAACTTTAACTAATATATATTATAACTTCAGTTTTTAAAAATGTAACTTGAGAATAGAATTTATATAACATTATTTTAAAGAGTGTCATTTCAATATTTTGGGCGTGTTACTATAATGAACAAGTTTTGTAACTATAACGGACAGGTTGTGTAACTGTAAAATTGATTTAAAGTAAATGTTATTTTTATTATGGCTGTTAATAGAGTCGTCAATTTTAGTTATATTCTAATATAACTTCAATGAGTATGTTTTGTAACTTTAACGGACAATAAGTGTTACTGTAATGAACGAGTTGTGTAACTGCGATGAACAATGAGTGTGACTGTAATGAACAATGAATTTGACTGTAATGAACAAGTGAAATGTGACGACCCTCGCGAATGCGGAAATATAAAACATACAAGCATGTGAATTAATTTGCGGAAATACGGTATTTTAAAAACTTTTATACATGCAAGATAGAAAATACGAGGAGTGTCATAATATTACAAACTAAGTACGAAATACAACCAAGAGACGGGGTCTCTCAAAATGTTCACAAAGTAAAAGTGTTTAGCAAACTAGCTAAATAACGACTAGAGGTGAATCTTCCAAGGACAACGCCCGCTAGCTCACACCCGAACCCAAAATAGCATAAGCAAAAAGTCATCCAATTCAAGCAACCTGTTCATCCATGAAAAACATGAACGCCACCGTCAGTGGGGAGTAACTCCGGGTTCTCCCAGCCATATCACATTAAACGTACATAGAAGGAAATACAAAAGTAGAGCATGCATACATAAAGATATACATGTGAGATACGATAAGGATAGATAGGCAATTCAATATATAATGATAAGAGCATATGGAATACAAATCCGAATCCATCATGTTATACAAAGACTCAGGGAAGACACTCTTAGGCAACCGAATACGCTCACTAGGGCTTGCATCTCACCGTTAGCGGTATAAGTTGGATAAGATTGAGACTCGACAAACAAACCA
>JAIUZE010074667.1:0-19883 GCA_022085475.1 Heliosperma pusillum | reverse complement strand
CTGCACTGACCTTTACGTAAAATGATCATATCTCCTTCGTTACTTTCTTGTTTTGGACTTCTGACATCCCGTTGGAACCGTAAGAGGATAAGCTATCACCTCTATTTGGAATTTCTGCATTTGCATGTCTAGAACTCTAGGTATGACCGTTTGAAGTGGACCCTTGTTTTCGTTGGTTTCCAAACAACGTTGTTTTGGAGAGGTGATCTATGTTTTTATTCATTATGCTTCATAAACTTGTTCTAATGCTTATGTATCATGTATTGACTCATGTTTATCATATTTAAACTTGTATGATTCCCTTTTCTCATGTTTTGTGACGGTTTTTGGTATGTTCCCACTTTGAGTCGGTTTTTACAAATGATAAGGTTTGAGCACTATTTTGTCTTGTGCTTTGTATTCTCATTCCCTTGGCTACCTTCCCGTTCGTAAGGCTGGAATGTCAGAACGGAGAGGTATCCTACTGCTTAAATGCATGTGTTAGTGGGCATATGACGACGTTGTTGGGAGTTGAACGCTATGCGTTGATCGACCCGGCCGTCAAATGTTGTGTACTTGCGAGGTGGTGTTATTTGCATGAAGCGTACCGCTTGTTATGAGGCTTGAGCTCTTTTCCGCCTCTTTCGTGAATCGATCTACCGAATTTGGGGTACTCGGCATATATATTGTAAGACCGAGTCTTGGATGCGAAACGTCATCGCGTGTCGAATCGGAACATGATTTATTCCGAGAGCCTGGCCAGGTTTAGACTAGGACCGTATTATTATCGTCGTCCTACCAGGAGGAAATTAGTCTACCTATACGAAATGTCATCGTATATGGGTTGAGGGAAATGTCATCCGTGAACGCCTTTTAATCATACTTGCCATGTACATGATGCTAGTGCGTTTCATTTACCGTGAGAATTGTCGTCTTTGTGTCGTCGTTCTTTGAATGCGTGATTTCATGATATTATTCATGGTCATTGCATGATTGGACACCGTCAAGGTCTTGGTTCGTGAATGGATGATAATATGTTGTATTTATTGTGATCATCGCATGACTTGACGTGGTTTGCCTGTCGAGTCTCAATCTTATCAATCTTATACCGCTAACGGTGAGATGCAAGCCCTAGTGAGCGTATTCGATTGCCTAAGAGTGTCTTTCCCCGAGTCTTTGAATAACATGATGGATTCGGACTTGTATTCCATATGCTCTTATCATTATCTATAGAATTGCCTATCTATTCTTATTGTACCTCACATGTATATCAATATATGCATGATCTACTTTTGTATTTCCTTTTATGTACGTTTAATGTGATATGGCTGGGAGAACCCGGAGTTACTCCCCACTGACTGTGGCGTTCATGTTTTTCATGGATGAACAGGTTGCTTGCTTGGATGACTTTTTGGCTATGATATTTTGGGGGTCGGGTGTGAGCTAGCGGGCGTTGTCCCTGGAAGTTTCACCTCTAGACGATTTTAGCTAGTTTTGCTAAACACTTGTTCTTTGTTAACTTTTTAAGAGACCCCGTCTCTTTGTTGTATTTCCGTACTTAGTTGTAATGTTTTGACATTCCTCGTTTTATTTAACTTGCATGTTTAAAAGTTTTTAAAAACTACCTATTTCCGCAATATAATTCACATGCTTGTTTGTTTATTATTTCCGCATTCGCGAGGGTTGTCACAGTTTCGTTAAAAACTTCTTTATTTAGTTTGACTAAATTTTAATACTTTGTTTATCCGAATTGGTTGAAAGAAAGGTTAAACCCAATTCAAGTGAATAGGATGAACTTAGTGTTTTGTCCCTAGTCACTCATTTGAGGTGACGTCTCGAAGTGACTAGATTATAAGTCGATCGATGGTTGGTTCAACAACATGGGGTTATGGAGATAACTGGTCGTTTACATAGACATAGTGTGGAGACACTATGTCGGGCAGTGACTATAATAGAGTCCCTTATCAAAATTGTTAAAGCCTGGTCGTGGCGGGGATTTCTATTTTATTCCTATAAGTCGATTCTTTAGACTGACGACAATTTACCTGAGTCAGTGTAGTTTCCGATTGACTTTGGTTTTGTCCTAGGTCGTCCCGTGAAAGGAGGTCGATGGACATCTTCTGGGTCATGGTGATCTGCATCATACAGTGTAAGATGGGTCAACAGAAATTGTCCACCCACGTTGGGTATTAACATCTTCGGGCCACTCGAGGAGTAGTAACTAGAAATGCGAGGCCACGCTCAGAAGAGATCTCTGGTAGATTTTCCAGTCAGACAATTACTCTCCCAGATCGAGAAAACCACTTTATTTATATTTTTCAATCGTAAGTGCGACGTGAAAGACACCTTGCGATGAGTGGGAGGATTTGACACAAAAGATACAAGAGAATTGGTAGCACACAACTTGTCGAGACAAGTGGGATATATTGTAGGAGGAGGATTCCTCGGCAATAGTGTTACTACATGCACAACTTGTATCGGAAAAGTGGGAGATTGTTGGAGTAAGTTTCCTCCACAATAGTGCGTTTATATAATAAATCTCATTTGGAATATACGTGGCATGATTAGTATATTTTGATACTCCACGTCAGTTGATTAACGTAAATCGATAACGCTCAGTTGATTACATATATTTTATATGTACGTTTAGTTACGAGAGTTATTTAATAGAAATTGAGTTAGGAACTCATTCCACTTAAGTTTATTAGTTAATTATACGATAACTGACTGAATAAATTTTACGTCTTATTTTAATACAATTAAATAAGATTTAATTTAGTGATTAATCGTTAATTCATTAAATTAGTTGAGGTTATGCATATATTTCGAGGTAGACGTAATTAGTTAATTATATTTACAAAGAGTTTTAAAATAAATTAACTGGGCATTGTGGGACCCATTATATATTTATATAATGGTAAAATTACAACAATATTAGTAGTATTATTTCTTACTTATTATCTAGTTAATAATAAGCTAAGATTATTTGTGTTGATTCTTGGGTGCAACAAGAAGGAGACCTTCTACTTTGGAGGTTTGTTTATGGAGGATCATCCACTAATTCCATACTCAACAACAATAAGAAGGAGTTCTTATTGTGCCCATATTGAACCGAAAAATTCCAATGTAAGGATGTTTTCGTATTATCTTTTCTTTTATGCTTTTATATTTGCATGCATGATAACTAGATCCTAAATCATTAAGTTAATGTAATTTAATGAACTAATTAGAGGAGTCTAATTAGAGGTCTAGGACTTTCAAGATCAACCAAAAGAACGATCACATGCCTCATCCATGTGACGGAAATATCTAAGAGGAAAACCGTCTAAATAAATACATGATCCTTATAAGCCACTAGTCTCATAAAGCATGGAAAAGTATTCGCCTCTTAGCGGTGCAAGTCTAATGAAAATTTTGAACCTCGTCTACTAACTGCTTGGTCAAAAGCGATAAAAATGGAAGATGGAAATGAAATCCCCGTGATGTTATTAAGCACAATAGCATATGGAATTCACGTTTCTCAAATAAATGAGACAAAGGGTCGTCCCGTCTCACTATGCAACTTAAGGGTACCTGATCCAAAAAAGGCTAAAGGAAAAAGAGATTTGAGTCTTATTACTTTGTTTTATTTTTTTTATTCATTTCTATATTTTGCTTTCTTTTGGTTTTGTTTTTCTTTCTTTTTGAATTGCTATTTTGATTTGCAACTGTTGACATGATAGCACACGGTTCTCATCGAGGATACGCGGTCGGAACCAACAATATGGGTATGCCCACCGTAGTGGCATCGAAAGGGACCCTAATTTGGGTCCCTAGAATCCCTAGAAGTCCCGTTTGCATTCCCTCAACGAAAACAAGAAAACATGATATTTGACTCAACATTTTTGGCTTTTTTGTGTTGTTTCCTTTTTGTGAGTAGAAGTGGAAGTACATTAGATCAAGGTAAGTTTCATAGTAAGGCGATCACCTAAGAATTTCGTCCACTAACGGAGTATTCACATCACCTGGGGGTGTCGAGGTGGAATAAGCGCAAACTTTTGGCTTGGCTTTAGCAGACGGGTCAAAACTCACTAGAAATGCACAACCTAGGGCGTCTAAAATTCCACGATTAAGATGAAGACTTTATGAATGAAAAAGTTGCAAAAATGGATTACGCACATTCATCAAGTTTCCCAAATAGACAAATTTCAATATTATTTCCCTAAATGCAGCTATATGCCATGATGCAACCTAGCATATATACAACCTAAATGCAAATGCTTTAACCGACTATATGACACACAAGCTAATATTATCTTCTAACAACACACAAGTGGCACACACGCCAATCTACAAAATCCACAACATCGTCCTAAACACATCCTGACCTCCTCCAACAACAAGTAAGAAGAAATAGAGATAAGGGAGAAGAAAATAAGAAAGATCTCACCATAGCGTCTTCTTTTTTCCTATTTCGTGCCTCATATTATGAGGGGCGCACCTATGAATGGAGATAAGAGGAAACACACGACAATATATACAAACTAAACTAAACATGTTTATGAATTTTTTTTTTAAATTTTTCGATTTTTAGGTTTTTTTTTTTTTTAAATTTTTCTTTAAATTTCACAACTAATAACAAATATTTACAAAGTAGATATTTCCCTCCCCACACTTAAAATTTACATCGTCCTCAATGGAACGAAATGTAGAGAGGAAATAAGAGAACTTAATAACGTATTTTTGGGTTTTTGTTTTTTTTTGGGCCTTTTCCCCACACTACAATATTGATATGTACAATATATGTAGTGGAGTAGGAGGCAAATTGAATGGAAAATAAAATGCAAAGTAAATAAATAAATGTTTTTGTTGTTTTGATGGATTTTTGAAAAATAAATAACATGTTTTTTGTTTTTGTGAAAATTTTTTGGAAATAAATAACATATTTTTGGTCTTTTTCAAAATAGAACAAGAAGAAATAAATAACATGCAAACTACCCTATATGAATGCAAATTCTATATGTAACGATATATTATATAATTAAATTCTAATGCAACCCTAAATGAATGCAACTATATGTCCTAATCTAAGTTATATTACAAGTAACTAAATGCATGTGAAAATGTAAAATGCATGAAGATATTTGGATTATGGGATTCATACTTTTGTTGGAAAGTGGGAGGGAGCTAGCAAGGTGAGCCACCACTCGGTCACCTAAGAGTCGACTTGGTACTCCGACTCGTCATTATCAAAGGTGGAGAGATGAATTTGAGGGGTTTGTGAGGTTTTAGAGGGATAAATGAGTTAGAAAGATAAAAAAAATATGAAAAGTGAACAGGATAAGGAGTCTCGGGCGGATTTAATGAGGAAATATTGCTCTCTGCCGGTCGGCGACAGGGAGTGAACTGTCCTTGATTTTTTTTTTTGAAAATATTTCTCAAATTCGCCTTTGTTGCGCTGCCGGTGGGGGCACGGGCAGCCGGTCCACCGGCAGAGACAAATACATGCCCATTTTTTGCCTTTTCTTCTTTGCCCAAGGATCCCATGCCGGTGAGCCGGCTGCCGACCGATCGGCAGGGAACCTTTTACCTTCCATTCGTTTTTTTTCTCCGTGAAACATTCGTCCTTGCCGGTGAGCCGGCTACCGGCCGCCCGCCAGGGACCTCCTCCTCAATTATTTCCTCTATTTTTTCACAAAATAAGTTTTATTTGTCTCGCTGTCGATCCATCGGCAAAGACTCATGAACTTGTTGAAGCTAGTGTCCTCCACAGTTAGTGTGATAACGTGTATAAATCTCTCACTGGTTCACAGGGTATACTTAGTATTCTTATCAGTTGATTAACGTTTATCGATAACGGTTGGCTTGCTAGAAGTTTGACGTTATTGTCATTTTAATGGCGGTGATCAACTGGTCCCTAAAAGTCACACCTAAAGGATGTGTTTGAGAGATATGATTATATGAATAATATAATCATATTGATGGCTTATATGACTAAAAGGTTAGTCGATATATATGACTAAAAGGTTAGTCAATGTAATGATGATACGATTATTTAATACGATTAAATAATACTAGCTGAGACGAATTAAATGTTAATTCGTAATTGAATCTAATTAATGTATATAATGTAATTATTTAATACGATTAAATAATGTAAGCTTAAACGAATTAAATGTTAAATCGTAATTAAATATAAATTGTTATATTTAATCAACAAATTATAAATATACGATGTTTATAATTGACGTATATATTATAATAATACATACACATATTATACATTAAATAAATAAAAGAAGGAAGACTCTTATCTTTACTAGACTTCCTAAAACAAGTAGAAGAAAAAGAGGGAGACTCCTCCCTCTACTAGACCTCTACTTGCTCGGCTACAATAGAGGAAAAAAAGAGTCTTATATAAACTCTTCTTCTCTACATGATTCATTATTCATAACTTGACACAAAAATCATCAGTAATTTTGGTATTCTTTCTAGCACTAGAAAAGGCATATCTCAGAGCATCTTGGGTGCAACTATTAGGAGAATATCGATTTCGATATTTGTTCTTAGGCCATATTGCTAGGACAAAAAGGTTGATTCTAATCTTTATGCTTTTCGTTTATGACTCGTATTTCATATATTATAATTTCGTTAAAATACTTAAATTTCATGTTAAAATATACCGATATTTCCCACAAGTGGTATCAGAGCTAAGGCTACAAAATTATTTTATATGATTTTTCATGAATGAAATATTGAATAAATTTTTCCTAAATTTTTTTTTTTCGGCTGGAATTTTTTTTTTGGCCGTGTATTTTTTTTATTTTAATAAAAAAAAAAAAAGTTTCGGCTAAATTTTTTTCGGCTGTGTGTTATTATTATTATTTTTTTTTATTTTGATTATTGTTTTCATTTTGATTTATTGATATTGTTGTTTTAAATTGTTAAGATGAATATATGATAAATTTGTAAATGTTTTAATTTAATAAGGATTAAATTAGAATGTAAATGGAAATTGTTTTGAATGTTAATGAACATTTGTTTTGCTATATATTTTCGGTTTACATGATGTTAAATTGTTATTTTGCATCATGATTCATTAATTTTAATGATGTTCAAATCAATTATGATTAGTCAAATATTAAGATAATCGATTTAATCATGATTTAGATATTCATTTTAATTTGTTAAATTGAATTATCTAGTTTGAATCAATGTTTAATAAAGATTAAATATTGATAATTGAACCGATCTTGTAATATTAGCAACATCAAAATTAAATAAATAAATAAAAAAACAGCCAAAAAAATTTTCGGTTTTATTGTTTTGTTTTTTATTGGCCGAAATTTTTTGATTTATGCATCAATGTATAATTGTTGTTGTGAAAAAGTTCACAATTATTGGATACCCAATTATTTTAAAACGGTTACAAATAATGTTGGATTAATTCATATTATACGATAATATGAATTAAAATTGGATTATGTCTGATTGGAATTATTGTGAGTAATTAAGGAATTGTCACATAATTTTGATCATTTAAAATAGGTGGTTTGGATAAATTACTCTACATAATTAAGGAATTATGTCTTGAATGATTAATTTATTGTTGATGCATTTTATTTTGTTGAATGGTTTATTTACGTATTTTTGCAATTGGTTGTAATTTGTATTACCTCATGTGGCCTTAGTTGATTATGTTTTCGTAATGATTGAAACATGATCTTGATGTAATTTTGAGATCACGAATCTCCTCTTATTTTCTTTGTAGTTATGTTTTTTAAATTAGAATGTAAATAGGTTTATATTTTGTAATTTATTAAATGTAATTTGAGAAGACTAAAGATGGAGATCGGATTGCTCACTCCCGCTACATGGACCAAGATGGAACATCAAGACAAGCTTTTCGAGTCTAATTTGGATGAATTACAAAGTTGTATTTTTGTTCATTTTGGTAGATAGGTCACACTAGGACTTTGTAATATTACGTATTTTTCGTTCTTGTTGCTTTTCTTCACATGATAGTTAGTGCATCATATTCCGCCTAAACCAAACCACCTACTACTAGAATGCATGAAAATTGACTCATAGTTTGGATGTTAGTTATCATGGACATAAACATGTCACACGAATTTTAAGCCATCATCTTAGTTTATTCATTCCCGCATGCTAGATATTCGTTCACTTGAAATGAATTAAAATAAAGTTGATGAGATCTTCCTCGAAAACCTAAAATTGAGACTAGTCTTTATAGGCCAAACTACTGTGAATCCCTTCTTCGTCGGTAGGCATATAGGACCTTACTCTCCATATGACCCCTTCTACGTTGGGTAAGTAGTATGTGTTGACTTATTTTACCTCAACATTATAATCCGAAGAGTTTCTCGTGATTATGATGAACTAAAGATAAAATTTTATCAACGAAGAATTCTAAAGGTAGAATTAGCCAAGAGGTTGGCTTATCAATTTACAGATAATTGAGTCTTGGGATCATTTATATAATTCTTGAGGAAGGTCAATTGTATAAATGCTTGAGTCTTCCCATTAAACGAGTTTTTGCACTAGACTTAATTCATATCGATGAGTATGCTTATTATTATATTTTTCTTCTTTTTCGCAGTGTAGAATTCGTCTTATATTGATAATACTGTTATAACAAATGGCTGGCCATAATGATGTCCCTATGCCAAGTGCCACACTCGCACGCGAGTCCTGGCTTAAATCTTTCATGGACCACATGAATCAGTCCACGCGACTGAAGAATGACGGGTCCAACTTTGCGGACTGGGAGGCGGCATTACGGAATGCAGCCATTGCTGACGGCAAGCTCCAGTACTTGACTGAGCCAATACCGCCAAACGCAGGCTGGATTGCGAGAGCTGACGAGTCACTTGCTTATAGTGACTTTGTTATGGAAGCAGGTGCGATAAAGAACGTACTCATCTTTGCAATGGAAACCAATTTGCAAAGACGCTTTATTGCCCAAGGTGCAAATAAGATTTTCACCACGCTTACTAACGAATTCTCAAAAGCACCGAGAATCGTTACTTATGAGCATACCTGTCGCTTCTTTGAGGCGAAACTCAAGAAGGGCCAACCGGTTAGCCCACACATTCTTGATATGATTGAGAATGTCGAGAAACTGGAGGCACTTGATTGCAACATCAGTGAGAGAATAGTCATTGACCGTGTGCTTCATTCACTTCATGATGGTTTTGCCCTTTTCAGGGCAAATTACTACATGAATGACATGAAGAAAAGTCTTCATGAGCTAAACACACTTCTCTTACAGACCAAGAAGGATCTGAAATTGAGTGGAAGCATGAAGCAAGATGTTCTCATGATTTCCAACAAGGACAAAGGTAAGGGCAAGGCTCACGGCGACCTAAATGTAGGGAAGCCAAAGTTTAAGAAGTCAGGAAAGGGTAAGAGCGGGTCTGGTGAGACTAGTAGCTCACAAGGCAAGGCAAAGAGCAAGGACAGTGACATTGAGTGCCACCATTGCCAGAAGACTGGGCATTGGAGGCGGAACTGTCCCGTGTACCGTGAAGACATAAAAGCAAGCCGCGTCACTCCTGTTGGTATGTCATCTTATATTCATATGATTGAGTTAACCATGCAAATTCCGGAACTTGGGTACTTGATACTGGTTGTGGTTCTCATCTGTGTAATCATTTGCAGGGCCTAAAAAACATCACACCTCTCGCAAAGGGTGATGTGGACCTGCGAGTTGGGAATGGAGCAAAAGTTGCTGCAATCTCAATGGGAACATATGTAATCCAACTCCCGAGTGGATTGGAGTTATATTTATATAATTGTTACTATGTACCCAGTTTATCTATGAACATTATTTCTGTCTCCGTGCTTGATAAAGACGGTTTTTCAAAAAGACAATAGCTGTATTTTCTCTTTGAATGAAATGATTTATGACAAACAGTTTCCATGAATAGCATTTATATCTTAAATCAAACCACAGATATTACACATGAATAATAAGAAAGTAAAGGTTGGTGACAAAGATCAAACTTATCTATGGCACTGTCGTATGAGACACATAAATGAAAAACGTGTAAAGAAGCTCATTGAGAATGGGACTATCTCCCCATTTGATTATGAATCATTTGGCACGTGTGAATCATGTCTTATCGGCAAAATGACTCGAATTTCCTTCAAAGGTGTTGGAATGCGTGCTAATGACCTATTAGAACTCATATATAATGATGTATGTGGACCTATGTCAATCAATGCAAGAGACGGCTATAGATATTTTATCACTTTCACGGATGATTTGAGTAGATACGGATATGTCTACTTAATGAAGCATAAAAGTGAGTCCTTTGAAAAGTTCAAGGAATTCCATAATAAGGTTGAGAACCAACTGGAAAGAAAGATTAAAGCACTTCGATCAAATCGTGGTGGCGAATATCTTTCAAATGAGTTTGATCAACACCTTAAAGACTGTGGCAGTATTACAATTAATTCAACCTGGAACACCTCAATTAAATGGTGTGTCCGAACGGAGAAATCGAATATTACTTGATATGGTTCGATTCATGATGAGTCACACGGTAGTACCTGATTCACTATGGGGTTTTGCTCTTTTCTCAGCTGCTTTAATACTTAACCGAAATCCGTCTAAAGCTATAGACAAGACTCCATATGAGATATGGAAGGGAACGGTCCCTAACTTGTCCTTTTTTCGGGTTTGGGGCTGCGAGGCTTATGTCAAGTGGAGACACGAGGATAAGCTCGGCCCGCGATCGGTCAAGACATACTTTATTGGTTATCCAAAAAGAATGATTGGTCATTACTTCTATTAGCCTACCGAACATCGAGTTTTTGTTGCAGCTAGTGCGAAGTTCTTAGAGAAAGAGTTTCTCGAGAACAAGTCAAGTAATATAACCTTCGATCTGTCGGAGATTCAAGAACCAACAACCGGGCAACCAATGGAGGAAGATGTTCCTTCAACATCTGCTACGGTTAATATTCCTCAGGAACCTCGGAGGTCGGGTAGAGTCTCCATTCCTCCAGACAGATACATTGGTATGGTCGAGGAGAATGATAGAGATGACATTTTGCTCCTAGAGTGTAACAAACCCGCTACCTATAAAGGTACCATGACCTGTTACGACTCTAATCAATGGCTTGAAGCCATGCAATCCGAGATGGACTCCATGTATGAGAATGACGTATGAGATCTTGTTGATTTGCCTGATAAGGTACGACCTCTTCAGTGCAAATAGCTTTATAAGATAAAGCATTCTGTAGAAGGACAACCAGACACCTATAAGGCATGACTAGTGTCAAAAGGTTTCACTCAAGTGCAAGGATTGCATTATGATGAAATCTTTGCACCCGTAGTTATGCTGCATTCCATTCGGATAATCTTAGTGATTGCCGCTTTTCATGACTATGAAACTTGGCAGATGGATGTGAAAACCGCCTTCTTAAACGGTTATTTGGAGGAGGAGTTGTACATGGTACAACCAGAAGGTTTCATTGATCCTAAAAATCCTAAGAAAGTGTGCAGGCTTAAGCGTTCCATTTATGGACTTAAGCAAGCTTCTCGGAGTTGGAATCATCGTTTCGACCAGGTGTTAAAAGAGAATGGTTTCACTCGATCGGTCGAGGAACCATGCTTATATGTGAAGTCGAGTGGGAGTAAGATTGTCTTCTTGATATTGTATGTCGATGACATACTCTTGATTGGGAATGGCATTCCTCTCTTATCTTCGGTAAAAGTATGGTTAAAGAACCATTTTCAGATGAAAGATCTGGGTGAGGCACAACGCATATTGGGAATCCGTATCTATAGAGATAGATCACGACGGATGTTATCACTCAGTCAGGAGTCTTATATAGATAAGCTTCTTGAAAGGTTCAGCATGACCAACTCCAAGAAGGGGTACCTTCCAATGATTTCTGGGATGCATTTGAGTAAAGCTCAGGCACCCAAGACATCGTAAGAGGTCAAGCGCATGAGTCGTGTTCCTTATGCATCAGCCATAGGATCGATCATGTATGCCATGATATGCACACGTCCAGACGTGGCATATGCATTGAGTATGACTAGTCGGTACCAAGGCAATCCAGGTGAAACACACTGGATGGCTGTTAAAAATATCCTTAAGTACTTACGAAGGACTAAGGATTGGGTATTGACTTATGGAGGAGATATTAAGCTATGCGCAATCAGTTATGCGGATGCTAGCTTCCAAAGGGATCGAGATGACTCTAAATCTCAGTGTAGATTTGTCTTTACTCTTAATGGCGTTGCGGTCAGTTGGAAAAGTTCCAAACAAAGTGTTATAGCAGATTCTACAACTGAGTCCGAGTACTATGCCGCTTCGGAAGCTGCAAAAGAAGCTATATGAATGCGTCAGTTCTTACAAGGACTAACCGTAGCTCCTAGTTCGAATGACCCAATCACCATCTATTGTGATAATAGAGGTGCCATCTTCCAAGCTAAGGATCCTAAGTCTAGCAACAAGTCTAGACATGTACTTCGGAAGGCTCACATGATCCGAGATTACGTGGAGCAAAAGAAGATAGTGATAGACAAGATTGCTTCGGATGACAACATCGCGGACCCTCTCACTAAACCGTTAAAATATGATAAGCATGAAGGGCACATTATTTCCATGGGAATTAAACGTGTTCCTGAGTTGTAGTAGATGTTTATATGGATTAGATAAATGTCTCTTTTTCATATACTATTTATAACATCATCGTATTGTTTCATATTTTGTTTTTCATGTGGTTTGTATGACAACATTGAACGCCACAAAGTGAACTGAATTACATTATATTTGTTTTGGTCCGTAATCGCCACATGAGCTGATAACTCTGGCAATTATATTGTGAAGTTGATTGATGGTGGGTTCAACGAGCCATAAGTCAAACGGTTGACTGATCGATCACAGATACGAGTTATAAAGATACCTCGTAGGACATCGTGACAACGTTATGGAGTCCTAAATGTGTAAAAACATTCAGTGTCAGGTCGTGGATTGGACGTCCATTGTAACACCCGCAAATGTACCCTATTTGTAATTTAAAAATATTATACGGATACTTTTCAGCGAAATTTAGTTTTAGTTTAGAATTAAATTTTTCGTGTCGAATTTAGAATTTCCGAGTCCGTATTTAGATTTTACGCGAGATTTCAAGTGAATCACGTCTTATGACGTCTTTGACTTTTCATGACTTTTTCCACTCTCTCTTCTTATACTCCCTCATAAACCCTAATTCTTCCTCACAACTCAACTCCTTCTTCCTCACTAAGAAAACCCCAAAACTTAGCTTCCATTTTGATCCAACCTTAGAATCATCCTAACTCTTTCAATTCTCGCTCAAATTCACGTAAGTTCGTCTTATTCTTCCCTTCTCATCTTCCTCTATCCGTATTGGTAATAAAATTACCGTCTTTCTCGCTTTTCAATTTATCCGTCTTTCTCAAAGGTGAATTATATTCATCTTTTATTATCTAATTGTAGGTGGAGACTAGGAAGGCTTAGAAATCGTTTGAAGACACGAAAAGGTAACGGTGAAGGGTTACTCGATATCATTTACGTGTTTTATGTGTTTTCTATGTTAGTAATCGTATTTAGAATAGGATTAGTAATCATAGGAATTGTGTTGTTGATGAAGGTTGTTGTTAGTTGTTAATTGATATGATAATTGATGGTTTGTGATGATAAATGAGGATTTTTGTTGTTGATAACATGTTGGGATTTGATCGCGCCTGAGTCCAGCGAAGGACGCTGGCAGCGTCAATGGACGCTGGCAGCATCGTGGGACGCTGGCAGCGTCATCCGGCGCTGGCAGCGTTTCTTGCTGCCAGTTTCCCAAGTCGACTGCAGTTTTCCTGCAGTGACCCCTTTTCGTAAAATGCTCATATCTCCTTCGTTACTTGCTTTGTTTGGGCTTGTGACATCCCGTTGGAACCGTAAGAGGATAAGCTATCACCTCCATTTGGAATTTCTGCATTTGGATGTCTAGAACTCTAGTTATGACCGTTTGAAGTGGACCCTTGTTTTAGTTGGTTTCCAAACAACGTTGTTTTGGAGAGGGGATCTATGTTTCTTATTTATTGTGCTTCATAAACTTGTTCTAATGCTTATGTATCATGTATTGACTCATTTTTATCATAGTTAAACTTATATAATTCCCTATTATCATGTTTTTGTGACGGTTTTTGGTATGTCCCACTTTGAGTCGGTTTTTACAAATGTTACGGTTTGAGCACTATTTTGTTATGTACTTTGTACTCTCATTCCCTTGGCTACCTCCACATTTGTAAGGCTGGAATGTCGGAACGGGGATGTATCCGTACTGCTTAATTGCATGTGTTAGTGGGCATACGACGACGTTGTTGGGAGGCGAACGCATTGCGTTGATCGACCCGGCCGTCAAATGTTGTGTACTTGCGAGGTGGCGTTATTTGCATGTAGCGTACCGCTTGTTATGAGGCTTGTGCTCTTTTCCGCCTCTTTCGTGAATTATCGACCGAATTTGGGGTACTCGGCGTCAATGATTGACCGAGTCTTGGATGCGAAATGTCATCGCTTGTTGAATCGGAACACGTTTATTCCGAGAGTCTGGCCAGGTTTAGACTAGGAACCGTATTATTATCGTCGTCCTACCAGGAGGAAATTAGTCTACATATACGAAATGTTATCGTGTATGCGTTCAGGGAAATGCTTATCTCGTGGATGCCTTTTAATCATACTTGCCATGTACACGGTGCTAGTGCGTTTCATTTACCGTGAGAGATGTCGTAATTGTGTCGGTGTATTTGTATGGATGATTACATGAATGATTATATGATTGATCATTGAATGACTTGGCATGGTTTGTTTGTCGAGTCTCAATCTTATCAAACTTATACCGCTAACGGTGAGATGCAAGCCCTAGTGAGCGTATTCGGTTGCCTAAGAGGGTCTTCCCCGAGTCTTTGTATAACATGATGGATTCGGACATGTATCTCATATGCACTCATTATTATATCTTGAATTGCCTATCTATCCTTATCGTATTTCACATGTATATCTATATATGCATGCTTCTACTTTTGTATTTCCTTTTATGTACGTTTAATGTGATATGGCTGGGAGAACCCGGAGTTACTCCCCTACTGACTGTGGCGTTCATGTTTTTCATGGATGAACATGTTGCTTGCATGGATGGCTTTTTGCTTGGTATTTTGGGTTCGGGTGTGAGCTAGCGGGCGTTGTCCCTGGATTGAAACACCTCTAGACGTTATTTTAGCTAGTTGCTAATCACTTTGACATTGTTAACCTTTTGAGAGACTACGTCTCTTGTTGTAGTATATTTCGTACTTTGGTTTGTAATATTTGACACTCCTCGTATTTATCTTGCATGTATAAAGGTTTTTAAAATACCGTATTTACGCTAATTAAATCACATGCTTGTATGTTTTATTTCCGCATTCGCGAGGGTTGTCACAGTTGGTATCAGAGCTTTATCGCTCCCGACGCGCACACGTGAACCCTAAACTTAAAATACTTGACCTTGAAATAATAAATGAGAGATGGGTAGACTTAAGGACCTAATTTGGTAGTCTTTGGTGTACCTCATGTTTGTTAGGTTCTAACTTGTTTGTTGAGTGTGTTGAGTAATGTTATGTTTGTTTGTATCAACCATCTTGTGGTGGACCGTAGGTTGGCGAAGAAGTAATCTTTGGCCGAAGATTGAAGATCGACGAGCCTAATTGAAGTGTATTTCTTCCTCATCGTTCATCTCTTGTGCCTTTAATGTACCTTTTCCCCTCTTTCTATCTAGGTGCTTCTTTCTCTTCCAACTTGTTCTACCTCTTGGAAATTACTCTTGATAGTTTCCTCCATCTTACTATTTCTACCCTCAACTTTCTCACGTGACCTTTTGTGGATACCATACCCGTTTGTTTGTAGTATATAAACCTTGGTCGGAAGAATTTTGGACTTTGTAGAATGTTAGTGTTGATTTGAATGAATTTGGGATTTGAGAAAATTGTGTAGACCTAAGTTCACCCCTAGTGGTGAGAGTTGGGATCCTTGAGGAAAGTGTGGTAAGATATGTTTGATGATTTTAATGTATAAATGCTGGTCATGACATGTGTGGATAGTTCATGATATTTGATGGTGTAAGGTTGAATGAGTTGGCTAAGACTTCTTAACCCATTAGCGATTTAATATTTTGAATTTAGGAGTTTGAATGATGCCTTGAGTTGTAAAATGCTTTTGAGACTAAGTGACTTGTTGTGGATTCTAGTTTATGTGTTAGAGTATAGGCTTGGTGAAAAAGCATTTGGCTATAGTTCTTGGATTTAAAGATATGATCTTATCTTATGGTATCGGAGACTCGTTTGAAGTAGTAAGGTTTCGTTGTAAGTTGAACCATATTACTTGAGGATTATAGATATGAGCGAGATTCGATGATGTGAGCTATGATGGAAATACCTTGGGACGTTAATGATGATGTTTGACTTGAGGTTGTACTTTGTTAATAATGAACTCGTGGGCTATATGAGTTGAAACTGACCGAGTATAAGGGAGTATTTGTTAGTCCTTCACTTAAAGAAACCTTTTAGGTTGTGTTGAATATTTGAGCTAAAGGAATGTTACTATGCTTGAGTTGCAATTCCGCATTTGGGAATCCGTGTGATATGAAAGGATGGATGAATTGGGTTGTAGTCGATTTGTCGAATTTAGGCGTACCTTACTTTGATGATTTGTGGTACCATGGTTCCTTGTTTGACCTTTATTATCGGAATGACATGCTTTACTATCACCCTAAGGCTGAAAGGAGAAATTTTGTGGATTAAACCTTAAACCTTTACTCGTGCCATCATCCCTTTTCATTTCCATTCTTGAATGCTTTTGTCAAGATTGATCTTTAAGAAATCGCATACTCGTATCTTATTTCTTACGCGGATATCTTCATAACTCTACTATCTGCTTTGTCTCTTTCTAGGCCTCGTTATCTTCAGCGTTCCTCTCTTTTAATCTCGTGCCTGATTTTATTCTCGTGTTCTCCTTGAGATTTCTTATCGTTTCCTATCTCGTTGCCGCTTCATCTTTTCCTTAGTGGATTGGATATTCCGTTTATAAGGTTCAGAGAATAATTGTAATGTATCTTGGGATTTTTTAGCTAGAATATGTGACTTTGGATTGAGCAAAATTCATGTTGTATTTGATCATGAGAAATAGGACTTGAGCTGTAGGATGAATCCTAATAGTGATGATGTATCCTCTCTTGGTGGCTTCATTTATTGAGCTTGCTATTGTAGTGCTATTTTGGGAATCGAGTTAAGCGTGATAATAGTTCGTTGTTGTTAGGTATTATGACGGTTGCTTGGGATATCATTTGGGAATTTGATGTCTCTAATTGGTGGATTCTAAAAGAGACTTTGCTTTAGGGTAATTAAGCCGGCACCCAAGGTTTGAGGAGTATTGTCATAAATGAAAATTTATTCATTTTGAGTTTTAGATGAACTAGATGATTTGAATGGTTGTCTGATTGCCAAGTGATTGGCCATTTGTGATTTGGAATTAGTAATTCTCTTTTATTCTTAAGGAATCATAGTTTGACATTGAGAAATGTTCGTTGCAAGCTTTGGATAGTGAGTGCTCGGTGGTTATGGAATATAGAGTTAGAATGGTGAACTCAATTATCTTGAGGATTAATCACCATAGTTTGCTAATGTGGTTATTTATATTTGAGGCTTCGAGCGTAGTAATGTTCGAATTAAGGATGTTAGGGCGTATTAAAGAATCATTATAATTGATAATGGATTGTGAATTTTCCCTTGTCGTGAGACCTTGGATGAGGCTAGTTTGATCTTAGATAATTATGTTGGTTGCCTTGATCATGATTGTTGTAATTAATGTTTATAGAGTTTAGCGAATCAGAATGGTTAAGGTGTAATTGAGGTAAGTTTCATCCTCTTGAGGACTAGTTTATTAGTAGAGATTAGTGATGTCGAATTCTTGTAGATCTTCCTGCCGACTTCATCGTGATCTTCTTATCCCTAATAGTTCAATTTGTTTCGTTTTTGCGTGTTTTGTATCTATTTTGTTACCGTGAATTGTGTGTGAGATGTGCGAGTCGCTCTATGTGCGTGTAATGTCTTGTTATTTTGATTTTATCTTTGAGAAAATCTTCAAATTTCCATATTGTATTTCTAATTTAACTTTTCAAAGAAGTCTAAAGATGGATTGTGTACCCTCGAGAAAATGGATTTCTTTTGCTTTTATGTTTGGATTTTGCGTTTGGTTGGATGTTGTGGGAAAATATCCGTATACTTCCCTTTAAATCATTCAGGATTATAATGAAATTATGATTATATGATTAATAGTCATAAACGAAAATGCATAATAAGCGAGAGATTAGAAATAACCTTTAGTCCTTGCTTTAATGGCCTAAGAACAAACATCAAAATTTGATATCTCCTAATCGTTGCACCCAAGATTGATCAAGATATGTCTTAGGTTTTGCTAGAAAAAGATAGAAAAGAATACTGTTTCATTTCTTTTTGTGAGATGCAAAATGATGGAGGCACAAGAGAGAATGAATTAGGGTTAGGAGAAAAAAAAACTAAGTCTTTCCTTTTCTTCTTCCTTTCTCACGGCCCCAATTAGCTATTATGGGGAGATATTTTTCTCCTCAAAATAACTACCCATTGACCGAAAAACAGAGTGTATCTGGACACTTTTGTTTCGGTTATAATAGCTTCCAATATAATGTGATATATTATAATCGTCATATGTCATGGACCGACATCACTATAATACATCATTAGTTATAAATATCCGTATATTTATAATTTGCCAATTAATTATAACGGTTTATGTTTAATTAGCTTACATCATATATAACAATTAAATATAACATTTTATATTCAATTTACGAATTACAGTTAATTCGTCTCAGCTAACTTTAATTAATCGTTATTAAATAATCTGTCATCATCACATTGACTAACCTTTTAGTCAAAAACATCGACTAACCTTTTAGTCATTTAATAAGGCATCAATATGATTATTTTCTCAAATAATCACATCTCTCAAACACATCCTTTAGGTGTGACTTTTAGGGACCAGTTGATCACCGCCATCTGTATGACAATAACGTCAAACTTATCTAGCAAGCCAACCGTTATTGATAAACGTTAATCAACTGATTATAATACAAAGTATACCCTGTGAACCTACAGAGATTTATTTATGTTATTGCACTAACTGTGGAGGACACTAGCTCCAACAATCTCCCACTTGTCCGTACAAGTGTATGTGCGATAACCGATTCTCATATCCATAATAAATTTCTCCCACTCAATGTAAACCAATTTGCAAAGTCTGTATTCACAAAGGTCGTAGTTTACAAGTGATCAGTATCAAGAGTGGTTTCCTCGACTAGAGAGTAACTTAACTGATAACCGAATCTTTATTCGAGCATGGCCATGCATTTCAGTTACAACTCCTCGAGTGGCCCTGAGAAATAACATAACCTGATAAAGGTTGGATATTTTCTTCAACTCGAATCTTGCAGATACAAGCACAGTATGAAATGACCCAGTAAAAATCGACCATGAGAAAGAAACCAAAGTCACCCAAAAACTGCCTTAATCTCAAGAGACAGTCGATAGTCAAAAAAATCGACTCTAGGAACACTATCGACGTCCTATCCACAACCTGGCACCTAATGTTCTGAAACATTTAGGACTCCATAACGTTGTCACAAAATTGTCCTGCACAGTATCACTATAACTCGCATCTGTGATCGATCAGTCAATAGTTTGACTTATGGCTCGTTGAACCCACCATCAATCGACGTCACAAAATAATTGCCAGAGTTATAAGCTCATGTAGGCAATTACGGACCAAAACAAATATAATGTAAGTCAGTTCACTTTGTGTTGTTCA
>JAIUZE010074665.1:10373-36433 GCA_022085475.1 Heliosperma pusillum | reverse complement strand
AATAGCAGAAACAGGGCACGAGGCGGATTACCTCACTTGTTGGTGGCCTCAAATATAACAAAAAAAGGCCGGATTGGGTGCCTGAAAGTTGGTGGGAAAACATTAGAAAAGGCCTGAAAGCGATCCCGAATTTGCCAAGAAGTCCAACATAAACAAGGTAAATAGACGGTCGGGTGGGGAGAAAGCTTTGGGCACCCATACTCTAGGCCGGAAGAGTTGTGCTGATGCGTTTAAAGAATTGGTAAGTCCTTTTTTTTTACTTCACAAATTGCATATTATGAAGGATTAATATTGCCGATATATCACATAATGTTTTTATACTACTTTCAGGTTGATCCTACGCCGTACAAGTTGTTTGAGAAAAAAAAAAAAAAAAAAACAAGAAGGGCGAGTGGGTTAATCCTAGAGCTGCTAAGACAAACGTAAGTTTGTCTAATAATTACTAAAGAGTTTTTTTTTATATCCAACTTTAATACTATTTATTAGCTTTGTTTTGTTTTGATTACTTAATGTTTTTAATTATATAATTTCTTTTTTGTTGGTTCAGGAAGCTTACACCGAAGAGATGAGTCAGCCAACGCCAACTGGCGAGACCCCAGACGAATTCCATGCATACTATAAAGTTGTAGATGGATTCGATAAGAAGTCGAGACTTTTCGGGATGGGAGACAAGGGGAAAGAAGTGTGGTATGATCCACCTTGCAACAAAAGTGCACACGCATCTTTCTCCTACAATCCTACAGATTATACTCGATTCGCAAGTGAAAATACTCAAATGAAGGAGCAATTGAGTGCACTTGCAAATGAACGAGAACATGAGCGAGCCGCCCGACTTTCCCTAGAAGCATAAGTACGGGCCAATCAACAACAAATGGAGAGCCAAACCGAGCAAATGGCCGCCATGCAAGCGACATTGATGAAATTTCTTCCACCGGACTTGTGCAATTTCCCTCCTCCACGTCCAAGAGACGACAACGCGGACGACAGGCACAGTTTTGGACGGGGTTCCGTTACCCCCTTAGGTTAGTAATTTATCATCTACCTAAGTTAGTGAACCCGTTGAATTTGCAAGCTTGTAAAAACAAAGTTGTATGAATTTGTTTAACATTTTATGTAATGGATTTTTTTTTCCAATTTCCATCGATCTTCCCCTTTATTTTTATTGCCTTTTGTTGATTCCCGCCCATGCGGTCGATGTGAGTATGAACTACCGCTTTGCGGTGGACGAATGTATTTTCTGTATTGCAGGTTTTGTTGAAATTTTTACCGTTTAAAACAATGCAAAATACGCATTGTGGCTGGACAACAGGCTGATGTATCCAGCCACTGCTATATTAAGTACTGACGGAAATTCCATCAGGAAGCCAAGAAAATCTTCACTGTATTGACGGAATTTCCGTCAGGAAGCCAAGAAAATCTTGACTGTATTGACGGAATTTCCGCCAGAAAGTCAAGATAATCTTGACTTTACTGACGGAATTTCCCTCAGTACAATCAAGTTTATCTTGACTTTTCGGTTAAATTAGCTGACGAATCATCCGTCAGTAAACCGTCAGGAGTTAAATTACTGACAGAAATTCCGTCAGAAGTAAATTTTTTTGTTACCAATTGAAGTGACGCACGTTACCGACGGAAATTCCTTCAGTAATTGACATTACTGACGGATTTTTGGTGTGTCTGACGGACTTTTTCCGTCAGTTTCCCGAGTTTGTTTTGTAGTGACTCCTAATCTTTCTCTAATTATTGTTATTATTCTTGATTCCTTGTGTTTATGCTGTTGGGTTTGAAAATATGTTTGATTAAAGTAGTTAAGTGTGATTTCCTTCTTATCTTAATCTTACCATTTAATTACTCCATTGTTGCTAGAATCATTAAGTGTGATTTCCCTGTGATTCTATTTTTGCAACTCCTTGTATTTGAATTAGTGAGTGTGATTTCCTCCTAACTTGGCCTACGAGAAAGGGATTAACTTGCAATTTGGTATTATTGTTCATTGTGCCTAATTGCTCTTACTGATCCTCTCATGCTTTTATCTTCTTATTAGTTGAACCAATGTATGTGATTTCTACTTGGAATGATTAATAAGTTGGGTTGATGATTAAGTGTGATTTCATTGTCATTTATCACTATTAAGGAGGTTTAGAAGAATAATATTCACAATAAGATAATCATAATTAATTTGGGAATTGATTGAGTCAAAGATCAACCATTTGAGGACCATCTATTGGATTGGGTTAAATTTGTCTCTAATTGATAAATCTTTATCTTGTTATTTGGTTGTTGTTTGTTGTTGCCTTTGATTACATTTTTATGTGTTTTGAAGTAAAACCAATACCCTTCACCCACCCCCACCCATTTACATATTGTTTGTCACTTGCACAATTAGTATAGTTATACTTTTGTTTACACATTTGCAATCCCCCTTCCCTTGGGTTCGAACCTTGTTTTCCACCCTACTTTAGTTTAATTAGTAGTTAATGAGTGAGGTCTTAAATTGTTAATTTAACCGCTTTTAATAGCGTGTTTTAGGCGAGTCAAATATTGGCGCCGTTGCCGGGAAAGGTAACGATTTTGTTAAGTGTTTTTAATTGTGTTTCTTAGATTTATTTCTTATTTTTTCTAGATTATTCTTGTGTGGACTTTTTGATTGTGTGTTTTAATGTAGATTTTGTATGGTTCATACTAGGAGCTCTAGTGACCCTTTGCTTCCTCTTAACCCGGAAATTCAAATAACTCTTGCTTAGCTAGGAGGTGGTATAAGAAAAGAACCATTGGTCATTCAACAAATCAATCCAACCACCCAACACAATCAAGGGGAGGATAACCATTCTTCATGCTCTACTTCCAACAACGCCGGTTTTGTCAAGAAGAGCAACAACCCCCTCTCAACATTGAAATGAGAGGCCAAGGGGGAAATGTCAACCGGAGTCGTACCATGAGGGAACTCACCTCCCCGGATCTTTATCAAGTTCCTATATGCATTACGTTTCTAGAGAATAATGCCACTTTTGAGCTCAAGTCCAGACTTATTCACCAACTCCCACAATTCCATGGGTCAGGATAAGCATAGAGGATCCAAACAAGCATTTGAATGATTCCACGTTGTTTGTACCAGAATGAAGCCAAATGGGATTACCGAAGAGCAATTGCAATTAAGGGATTTCCCTTTTCTCTAAAGGATGCGGCAAAGGAATGTCTCTATTATCTCCCTACGGGAAGTATCACTACTTGGTTAGCCTTGAAAAAGGCTTTCCTAGAGTAGTATTTTCCACCTACACTTCTTGCTCAATTGAAGAAGCAAATTGGCAATATGGAGCAACTAGATGGGGAGAACTTGTATGAGTATTGGGAAAGGTTTAAGAAATTGATTGCTAGTTGTCCTTAACATGAGTATTCCGACTATGATCTTCTTCTTAAGTATTGTGCGGGCTTAAATGAACAAGATGGAAGGATGATGAAGGCCGCCACTCAATGAGGGGCCGAAAACTTGTCGGTTCAAGAGGCTAACAATTTGATAGAGAAACTAGCGGGAGGTGCAAGAACCTATGGGAGGAAGTTTAAGAAGATGAACTTCCCTTCTTCATCAAGCCATTATTAAACTTCAATAGAAGAGAAGTGACAACACCAAATATTGTCGTGTCTAGTAGTAATTTTTAGAGTCTTTCATTTTACTTTTTACGGGTCATTAGCTTTGTTTTATGTTAATTTTAGTTTTTTTTAATAATGTTAGTATTTAGTATTTTAAGTCAATTTTGAGAGTCAAAACCCAAAAGTCAATAAAAGTCAAACCCGAAACCCGAGACCCAAAAACCCGGAAATTGGATTGGGCTAGCAATGAATCACCAAGGCATGAAGACCAGACCCAATGGGTCAATGGAAGTCAAGGCGGGGCCAAAAGTCCATGGGTCAACGAAAGTCAAGAAGGAAAGCAAGGGAAAAACGGGCAGTGCTTGACGCCGCCTGCGTCATCACGACGCAGCCTGCGTCGTAGGACGCAGCTTGCGTCCTTTCTCAGCACAGGATTTCTTCATTTCTCCGTCTTGTCTTTTGGAAGCCCACCTTTCAAGGCCCCTAGGTTTGCGGACCAAGGGTATATAAGAAGAAAACTGAAGAGAGAGAAGGGAGCCAAGCATACAACATTGAAACATCATATTTTCCTTAGAAATTCTCTACTTTGTTCTTCAACTTTGGCTCTTGTAATTTGGTTTTATTTTAGAAATGGTTGTAATATGAAGACTATGGGTAGCTAATCTTTTCTTTGCTTAGTGTAATTTGAACAAGTTCTTCCCTTTTAGCATTGTAAGACCTTTTTAATCCTTTCTCCTCTATTTAATTCCATTTTCTTATGTTTGAATTCCATTGTTGAATGAGTTGTTGTTGAGACTAACCATCCTAGCAATTGTTTGTTTGATTAATTGCTTTGTCTTGATGAATTTGGTTAATTTGTCTTGGTATTTGTTGAAGCAACCTTGAAAGATTGTAACTTTGGTTTAAAAGTTGGAATCTTTTGAGTGGAATTTGGGTTATTGTGTTTTTAGAACATGGTTTAATGTTTTATTACATGATTCTAGCATGTTTCTATGGTTTTGTGCTTAAAGCTTGCATCTTTATTTATGCTTATGTTTTAATAAGTATTGGTTGAGCTGTATTGGGTCATTTATGGGTGGTTTAATTCATGGTGGCTAATTCTTAGAAACTTGTAATAGATAATTAGAGAAAGAAAGGAAAGGAGGGGTCTTTACTTTGTTAATTGTGGGGAACCTGGGATAATTGCACTAAGTTATTTCTCCATACTTGAATCTTTGAGTATTTAGTTGTTGTTGGTAATTTTAGACTTGATAATCAATTCTCATGAAAAACTTTCTCCCTATATGTTATCTACATGTTTTTCATTGTGAATATCATATTTTGTAATTAAGTTAAGCCTTTGTTTTAATTAGTGTCCTAATTAGTAATTAGTGTTTTGATTTGTGATTAGAGTCATTAGTTTTGTTAATTGATATTTTGCAAGAGTCTAGATTAGATTATTTTAGCTAATACCGCTTTCCCTTGGGTTCGATCCTCTTCTTACCCTTACTACCCTTTTTATTTAGGTTGGTTTGAGTCTAGATTTGGTTTTATAAATTGTTATTTGGCCTAGCTAATTTGCGGAATTAACGACACCGTGATTTAGCTTCGTCAAATTTGGCGCCGTTGCCGGGGAAGGCAATATAGCTAGGTATCAAATTGAAACTCTTGCTAGTGTCATACTTTGTTTAGATTGTTTTTCAAATATTTCTTTTTGTATTGTTTGTAGGTTACTTGGTGTTGAAGTTACTAATTGTGTTGTGGAGTTGTTTTTAAAAGTTTATGCCTAGGTCACAAGAAGGACTTGGTGACCAAGACATTGATCCCTCCTCAAGTAGCATTTCCAATTGGTTGTTTTCGAATCCCCTCTATAGGAGACCCTTTTGGAGGGAGCCTAGTGAAGAGGAGTTGGGGAACAATATTTTTCAAGAACAACAAGAGCAAGTGTTTGAGTCGCCTCCTAGGAGACCACCCCCCTTGAACATCATCTACCCACCTAAAATGGACGATAATAGAACGGTTGGTGAGATCCGGGCAAGAAACTACGAAGAGCAACCGCTATGTATCGCATACCCTCCCATTGGGGATGTAAACTTCGAGTTAAAGGGGTTCTTTATCCATAACTTGCCTAGATTCCACGGAATGGTGGGAAATGACCCAAATAGGCACTTGGCCGAATTCCACATGATTTGCCAAGGGGCCATCCCCCAAGGAGTGACCGAAGACCAATTTAAGCTTAAGGCATTTACGTTCTCTTTACAAGATGCCGCTAAGGAATGGTTATTTTGTCTTCCGGCCCATTCCGTCACCACTTGGGTGGGTTTGAAGAAGAAATTTCTTGAGAAATACTACCCGGATTCTAGGCACAACCACTCAAAGACGCTCATCACTACCATTGAGCAAGACATGGGGGAAACTCTCTATGACTATTGGGAGCGCTTTAAAAGCCTCGTGGCAAGGTGCCCTTATCATGGGATGTCGGGGGACGATCTGTTGACGGCCTTCAATGAAGAGTTGTGCCAAAACGACCAACGGATGATTATTGCCGCCACCGGAGGTGGCATTGATACACTTAATGTGGCCGAGGCCAACAACATTATTGAGAAGTTGGCAATGAACACAAGAAGCTACGGGAGGAAGAATGAAAGGGGAGGAAGCTCTAGAAATGTATCTTCCATGGAAGATCCTTATGCCTCTCAAAATCACAAAATCATGCAAGAGATGGGTGAGCTTAAAAGCATGGTGTCCAACTTGGTTGTCAACAAAAGTAGCTCATTTTCTCAACACCCCGAATCACTTGAATGTTCATATTGTGGAGGTGACCATGCTACAAATACATGTTACATCATGATTGAGCAAGGAGCCACCATGGAGAGTGTCAATGCCATGGGGTATGGAATTACAATGCTAGAAACCCAAGCGGTGGAGGGATGTATAACCAAGTGGGAAATCGTGATCTTTTGGGGTGGGGAGGAGACAAGTCAAAGAGTTTTGAAAATGGCCAATTCAATCACTTGAGAGCCCAAAATCCAACCCAAAACCGAAACTCTAATTTCAACCAAAATCCCCAAAGAAATTTCAACAACCCAAGACCCAACAACTCAAATTTTCCAAGTAATTCTCAATCCCAAAGACAACCAAACCAAGGTCCAAATCAAGGGAATTCTTCTTCTCAAGGGAACTTGAGTGACATCTTGCAAACACTCCTTGCCAATCAAGAGAAAGATAGGGAGGAGGCAAGGAGGGATAGAGAGGAAGCAAGGAAGGATAGAGAGGCTAACAACCTTAGGGTGAACAACTTGGAAACCCAACTATCCCAAATGGCCTCAAATTTGTCAAAATCCCAAGCCTCAAGCTCCACAAGATTCCCATCTCAAACCATTCCCCCACCTAGGGAAAATGTTAGTGCCATGACCTTGAGGGGAGGCAAAGAGTTGGAAGTAAACCCCCTTGGGAAAGGAAAGGAAAAGATGAAGAATCTAGAGATGGAAACCTTGGAGATTGAAGACCAAGGAGAATTGGTGGTTGGTCATGAAGAGATATCGAAGAATGAAAAAGGGGCATCCACAAGCAAGGACCCCAAGGGAGACACTTCAAGGAAGGGCAAGGACACTATTGAAGATGATGAAGTGGAGGAGTACATACCGGAAGTCCCATTTCCTAGTGCTTTGATAAGCACTAGGAAGTATGCCAAGGAGAATGACTTATATGAGACTTTCCGGAAATGTGAGGTAAACATTCCTCTTCTTAACTTGTTGAATAGTGTCCCTAGGTATGCTAAGTTCTTGAAAGAACTTTGTACACCTAGGAGAAATCCTAAGAAGGGAACCCATAAGGTTAGGGTGAGTGAACATGTGTCGGCCATTTTCAAGCAAAATTTACCCAAGAAATGTGGAGACCCGGGCATGTTCACTATTCCTTGCACTATTGGGGGGAAAAGTTTTAAACGTGCCATGCTAGACCTTGGGGCTTCTATAAATGTCATGCCCTTATCTATTTACGAGACCCTAGGCTTAGGACCGTTGTCTAAGACCGGGGTAGTCATTCAACTTGCCGATAGGTCTAGTGTCTTTCCCAAGGGCATGGTAGAGGATGTGCTAGTGGAAGTCGATAATCTTGTCTTCCCGGCGGATTTCTACGTCTTAGATATGGAATCTAGCTCTAGTGCCACCCCTCTCCTTCTTGGTAGGCCGTTTATGAAAACTTCAAATACCAAGATCGATGTTTCAAACGGGTGCTTGACTATGGAGTTTGAAGGGAAAAGATTAACTTACAATATATATGACTCCATGAGGCACCCGAGTGACCATCAATCTTGTTTCTTCTTGGATATCTTTGAGCCATTAGTGAATCAAATGTATAAATTTTGTGATAGAGACCCACTCGAGGTAGCTTTAACTAACCACATGGAAGAGGAAGGTTTGCGTTTGTTGTTGGCCGTTGATGTGCAGGAATGTCTTGAAGACTTGGAGAGGGAAGAGCTCATAGAAACATATGAGGAGCTCAACGTCATAGCAATGCAGAAAACTGGGCAAACCAGTGCTCAACGCAGCCTGCGTCGTAGGACGCAGCCTGCGTCCTGAGCTGGCGAGCCTTTCCGAGCTGTTTGCTTTGAGTATTCCACTCCACAAGCCCCTCCCTTCCATAATCCAACCTCCGAAGGTTGCGTTGAAGACCCTCCCAAGCCATTTGAAGTACATCTTTCTAGGAGACAAGAACACCCTACCACTTATCATTTCAAGCACACTCACCGAGGACCAAGAAGACAAATTGGTATCACTACTTCAAAAGCATAAGGAAACATTTGGGTGGAGCATAGCGGACCTAAAAGGGATAAGCCCGGTGACTTGCATGCACAAGATACGGCTTGAAGTGGATGCCAAACCGGTCCGACAACCCCAAAGGAGGCTCAATCCACCCATGGCGGAGGTAGTGCAAGAAGAGGTAATTAAGCTATTGCAAATGGGTATCATTTTCCCTATTTCTGACTCTCGTTGGGTTAGCCCAACTCAAGTCGTACCCAAAAAGGGAGGAGTGACGGTAGTCAAGAATGCACAAGGAGACTTGGTCTCCACCCGACCACAAACCGGTTGGAGGGTGTGTATTGACTACCGCCGCTTGAATGCGGTTACATTGAAAGACCATTTCCCGCTACCATTTATTGATCAAATGTTAGAAAGACTAGCGGGAAAAGCTTTCTATTGTTTCCTTGACGGGTACTCGGGATATTTTCAAATCCCAATCGCACCCGAGGACCAAGTCAAGACCACATTCACATGCCCATTTGGTACATTTGCTTATCGTCGTATGCCCTTTGGTTTGTGTAATGCACCGGGAACTTTTCAACGGTGCATGTTGAGTATTTTCTCCGACTATGTAGAAAGGATCATAGAAGTATTCATGGACGATTTCACCGTCCATGGGGACTCCTATGATGCATGTCTAAAACACCTTGCTCTTGTCTTAGAGCGATGCCAAGAGTCTCATCTCATTTTAAACTCCGAAAAATGTCATTTCATGGTGACTAGTGGCATCGTTTTAGGACATGTAGTGTCGGAAAGGGGGGTTGAGGTGGATAAGGCTAAGGTTGACATCATAAAAACTTTACCTTATCCCTCTAACACCCGAGACATTAGGTCTTTTCTCGGACATGCCGGTTTCTACCGGAGATTTATTAAGGATTTTTCCAAGATTGCTAACCCTTTATGTAAGCTTTTGCACAAAGAAGCGGAGTTTGTTTTTGATGACTCATGTAGGAAAGCATTCGATGACTTGAAGGAGAGATTGGTCACCGCACCAATTATTCAAGCACCACGATGGGATCTTCCATTTGAAATCATGACCGATGCAAGTGACTATGCATTGGGAGTGGTTTTGGGTCAAAAGAGTGACAAGGGACCCCATGTGATCCAATATGCTTCTACCCTCTTGAATGATGCTCAAAAGAACTATTCTACGACGGAGAAGGAGTTCCTTGGTGTGATTTATGCTCTAGAAAAATTCCGATCTTATCTCTTGGGCACAAAGGTGATCATCTACACCGATCATGCCGCCATTAGATACCTTGTGGCAAAGAAGGATGCAAAGCCAAGGTTGTTGAGATGGATCCTTCTCCTAAGTGAGTTTGATGTGGAAATAAAAGACAAGAAAGGAGTGAAGAATGTGGTGGCGGATCATTTGAGCCGGCTAAACCATGAAGGAAGACCATCATGCCCTCTTGAGGAGGTTGAGGAGGTCTCCCTCATGAGTCACTTTATGCTATACAAGTGGAGGAGCCATGGTATGCTACCATGGTCAACTATTTGGTGACAAAGCGGCTTCCAAGCCATTTCTCTTCTCATCAAAAGAGCAAAGTCAAATCCGATGCCAAGTACTATACATGGGATGATCCTTACTTGTGGAAGTTTTGCCAAGATCAACTTGTGAGAAGATGTGTGCCCGAGAGTGAGATTCCTTCCATCTTACATCATTGTCATGACTATGCTTGTGGAGGACATTTTGGGCCACAAAGAACCGCTAGAAAAGTGCTTGAATGCGGTTTCTTTTGGCCAAGCCTTTTCAAAGATGCCCACAAATTTGTAAAAACTTGTGACCGATGTCAAAGGGTGGGGAATTTGACAAAAAGAAATGAGATGCCACAACAACCTCTTCTATATTGTGAGATCTTTGATGTGTGGGGAATTGACTTTATGGGCCCTTTTCCTAATTCCGGTGGTTATTTATACATCCTCTTGGCGGTAGATTATGTGTCAAAATGGGTTGAAGCAATTCCTACCCGCACCGATGATGCCAAGGTAGTAGCCATTTTCATTCAAGAGAACATATTCTCCCGGTTTGGCTTTCCAAGGGCTATCATTAGTGATAGGGGTACCCATTTTTGCAACAAGGTGATTGGAGGCCTTCTCAAGAGGTATGGGGTGAATCATAAAATTTCCACGGCCTACCACCCACAAACAAACGGGCAAGCCGAACTCTCAAACCGTGAAATAAAAGGAATCCTTGAAAAGACGGTTAATCCGGATAGAAAGGATTGGAGCAAGAGGCTAGTTGATGCGTTGTGGGCATATAGGACCGCTTTTAAAACCCCCATTGGCATGTCCCCATTCCGTCTCATCTATGGCAAGGCTTGCCACCTCCCCGTGGAGGTTGAGCACAAAGCCTATTGGGCTATCAAATCTTTCAACCAAAACCAAGATGAGAGCGGTATGCACCGAAAGCTTCAATTACAAGAACTTGAAGAAATTCGCCAAGATGCGTATGAGAACTCTTCCATCTACAAGGAGAAAACAAGGAGATGGCATGATGGGATGATAAACCGCCGAGTTTTCAAGGAGGGTGATAAAGTTCTTGTGTTCCAAAACCGGTTTAAGCTCTTTCCGGGCAAGTTGAGGTCAAGATGGTTCGGACCTTACACCGTCAAGAAAGTGTTTACCCATGGAGCTATTGAAGTGGAGGGGACCGGGGATGGAAAGCTCCTCAAGGTGAATGGCCACCGTCTCAAACACTACTTCCAAGGATGTGCCCGGGAGGGGGAAGAAGAGGTCTTGCTTGAAGACCCCGTTTATGAAAGTTGAAAAGCTTGAAATAGCTAAGTCGAGCCATCGACTCTAAATAAACGGCAAACCGTGTACATACTCTATCCTTGTGAATATTTCTTTGAAGTTTCTTTGTTAAATCTTAGCATTTAAGTTGTTTTAAGTTAGTTAGACATTGCATCAAACAAAATTTTTTTGAAGTTACTAACGGTTTTGTGAAGTTTTGCGAGTTTTCGGCCGCCTCGGGATGCGTGCCACGGATAAAAAGTTCGGGAATCGATGGAATTTGGATATTGGAGGTTATCATGGACTATTGGAGTGAAAATGCAAGTATGGAGGTGTTTGGAACACTTAGCCAAAATTTGGCTAAGTGCAAAAGAGCTAGAAGAATCGGCAGTGCAGGACGCAGCCTGCGTCGTAGGACGCAGCCTGCGTTAGGACGCAGCCTGCGTCATCACAACGCAGCCTGCGTCGTAGGACGCAGCCTGCGTCGAAAGCAGATTTCAGCTTTTGTTCTATCTTTTGCCCGAGTTCTTCATAACACCAAAACCTTATCTTCATCCTTCATTTTTCACGAAAAACACCCCTAACCCAACCCCAATCCCTCAAAAATCCATCTTTCTCCCTCAAATCTTCCAAAACTTTTATCAAATCCTTCTTCCTAATCATCATTCTACCTTCAATCACCCCAAAATCAATCTCAATCACTCATAATCTCAGAAAATCCGTTTTGAAAACCTAGAATTTTTTTCCTCAAATTCGAATTTTAGGAACTTTTTTTGGGTTTTTAAGGTTGTTTGTCGGATTCCCTACCTATTCTAATCATCAAGGAGCTTGAATCTTGTGGAATAGCAAAGGTATAACTTCATACTCAACTTTTCCATTGTTCTTCAAGTTTTTGCTCGAATTAGGCTAGAATTAGTCTTAGGTTGAGTTCCCCTTTGCCCTTGATTGATTGTGTAGTTAGGATTGGACAAAATTTTCTGAGAGAGGTAAAGAAATTCAACAAACACTAAGTTCTTGAGGTGTAGAAATTGTTGCACACCAAGTGTTTGTTGAATTGCTTGAGTGAAAAATCTTTCGAGTGATTGCTTGTTGTTTGTTGTAGTGTGTTGCTTGTTAAATTTTGCAGAAATGGCACCCAAGATCTCCAAATTGTTTGGCAAAGGGAAAAATAAGAGGGCCGCGGTGAGTGAGCCCGACACCGAGGTGGAAGCGGTGTTCATGGGCTATGAAAGGTTGCAAGCTCAATATAAGAAAATTTGGGATAAGCTAACCACACAACCTCTCGTAGCCACCAAATTCTTTTGCCCAAACACCCTCCATGCCTTAGGCATGTTCAACTTGACAAGGGACATGCTAGCTAAAGTAGGGCTAAAGGTTATCTCGAGCCGGACTCCTAGGATCACACCTATAGGAGTTTCGCATACGAGTTTCTAGCAACCTTGTCGGAGTTGGATGTGCCCGAAGGTGAGGAGAAAGCCTACCGATTCCGTTTGAACCAAACTTGGCATAATGCCCCCACTTCCGAAATCCGTCAAATCCTGAAAATCACCAAACAACCCGAAGACATTTGGTGCCCCAAAGGAAACATGCACACAATGTGGGTTAACATTACAAATTACCACGGTCCATCTAAAGATGCCAAACTTTCAGCCATCACCCACCCCGTACTCCGCCTAATCATACGATTCCTTATCACCTTCTTCAACTCCGCGGGAGAACCCACCAAAGTGCCGGAGAGCATCCGGCTATGTTTGTGGACTATGCTTCCGGAGGGGGTAGGGATCCCGGATTGGGCCGATTTGTTTTTGAGGGCTTGCATTAAACATAGGCAAAAATCTACCAAAGCAAGCATCCATCTTGGGGGGGTGATTTCATTCTTGGTGAGGCACTATGAGGGGGGCATTAGTGATGCACAAGAGGTGAACATTTGTAGGGGATTGGCGAGATTGGGAAGGTGGCCGAGGACGGAATGAAAACCCGAAAGGGCATTCCGGGCAAAATGAAGAATCGAGTTGCGAGCCACCAATGAGAGGAAAGGAAAAGCTAAGGTGAAAACCCGAAAGGGCACCTTAGGCAAAATGAGGGATTTCAAGAAAAAAAAATGGAAAAATGAAAAAATGAAAAAAAAAATTTGAGCATAATACTTTCTATGATGAGGATTTTGGAGGCATAAGAAGGGAGTGATAAGGAGAGAATTGGAAGGAGGCTAGCTTAGGACTTCCTTTATTTTTATTTTGAGTCACAAATTTGGTTCCAAATTGGTGTATTTCTCTTGGTGGTTGCTTGGTTGTGCAAATTGTGTAGTTTGGGGCCAACCAAGTAACCATGCATTACACTAGTGGAGTAATAAGGGGGTGGTATAAGTAGTGGAGTTGTATGGAGTTTGGTGATGAAGGCCATCTCGCTATGCCTTGGGATAAGGCAAAGATGGTCATACTACATTCTTGGGAGCTATAAGAAGGGAGGAATTATGTGAATTGAGTCGGAGTTGGTGGTGTGTCGAGTCTTGTTAAGAGGGAGTTATAAGTAGGAAGAGGTAAGGGAAGAGTGTTAAAACAACCTTGAGTCAAATTTTTTTTCTTTTTGTTTAAATAGGTGGTTGTGTTTTGAGGGAGATATAAGAAGGTAGTGGTGAGGGAAGAGAGGTCATTACCTTCGCATGCTATGTTTGGACTTGTGTTTGCCTTGCTAATCTCGAGTTTTACTCGGGACGAGTAAAAGTCCAAGTGTGGGGGTATTTGACAACACTAAATTATGTTGTATCTAGTAGTATCTATTAGGGTCTTTTGTTTTACTTTTTACGGGTCATTAGCGTTATTTTATGTTAACTTTAGTTTTAGTATTTATGTTATTATTTAGTAATTTGAGTCAATTTTGAAAGTCAATGAAAGTCAAACCCGAAACCCGAGACCCAAAAACCCGGAAATTGGAGTGGGCTAGCAATGAATCATCAAGGCATGAAGACCAAACCCAATGGCTCAATGGAAGTCAAGGCGGAGCCAAAAATCCATGGGTCAACGAAAGTCAAGAAGGAAAACAAAGGAAAATCTGGCAGCATACGACGCAGCCTGCGTCATCACGACGCAGCCTGCGTCGTAGGACGCAGCCTGCGTCCTTTCTTAGCACGGGATTTCTTCATTTCTCCGTCTTGTCTTTTGGAAGCCCACCTTTCAAGGCCCCTAGGTTTGCGGACCAAGGGTATAAAAGAAGAAAACTGAAGAGAGAGAAGGAGCCTAGCATACAACATTGAACATCATAATTTTCCTTAGAAATTCTCTACTTTGTTTTTCAACTTTGGCTCTTGTAATTTGGTTTTATTTAGAAATTGGTTGTAATATGAAGACTATGGGTAGCTAATCCTTTCATTACTTGGTGTAATTTGAACAAGTTCACACCTTTAGCATTGTATGACTCTATAATCCTCTTCTTCTTTATTTAATGCAATTGTTTATGTTAATCTTTTATGTTGAGTGAATGAATGTTTGGTTTGACTAGCTTGACATTTTGTTTACTTGATAAATGCTTGTTCTTGGTAGGAATTGTCACCCTATGCTTGAATGTGTGAAGTAGACTTGAAAGGCTTCATCTTTGGTTTAAAAGTTTGAGTCTTTTGAGAAATAAATTGTATGTAGTGTGATTTTTTACATGGTTTAATGTTGAATTGCATAATTCTAGCTTAATCTTTTGGTTGAATGCTTAAAGCTTACTCCTTTGTTTATGCTTATGTTTTAATAAGTGTGGATTTAGTTGTAAAGGGTCAATTTTGGGTGGTTTAATTCATGTTGACTATTTCTTAGGAGGTAGTATTAGATAAATAAGAGGATAGGTAGAAAGGAGTCATCTTTGCTAATTGTTGTGTTACTTGGGATAGTTACACTAAGTATTTTCTCTCATATTTGGTTAATTGCATTGAAGGTGTTTGTGCAAGTGCCTAAACTAGAATCTTATGTTTTATGTTAACTCATCTTTTTACCCAAATTCCCCCATTTATGTTTTCCTACATGTTTTCCATTGTGAATATCATAGTTTGTAATTAAATTAAGTCTTTGTTTTAATTAGTGTCTTAACTAGTGATTAGTGCCTTAATTTGTGATTAGAGTCGTTAGTTTTGATAATTGATATTTTGCAAGAATCTAGATTAGATTATTTTTAGCTAATACCGCTTTCCCTTGGGTTCGATCCTTTTCTTACCCTTACTACCCTTTTTATTTAGGTTGGTTTGAGTCTAGATTCGGTTTTATAAATTGTTATTTGGCCTAGCTAATTTGCGGAATTAACGACACCGTGTTTTAGCCCGTCAATTGCATTCATTATTCGAGTTTCATTTTAAACTCTTTTATTTAGTTTGACTAAATTTAATACTTTGTTTATCCGAATAGATTGTAAGACAATGTGAATATGACGAACGTAGTATTTTGTCCCTAGTCACTCAATTAGGTGACGTCTCGAAGTGACTAGATTGTAAGTCGATCGATGGTTGGTTCAGCACCATGGGGTCATGGAGATGACTGGTCGTTTACATAGACAGACTGTATGACACTCTGTCGGACAGTGACATTGTAGAGACCCTTAAATCAATTATTTGATGCCTGGTCGTGGCAAGGTCTTCTATCTTATTCCTATGAGTCGATTCTTTTGACTGGCGACCGTCTATCTGAGTCGGTGCAGTTTCCGATTGGTTTTGGTTGATGTTCTAGGTCGTGCCGTAAAAAGAGGTCGATGGACATCTTCTGGATCATGGTGATCTGCATCATACAGAGTAGATGATCAACAGGAATTGTCCACCCACGTTGGGTACAAACATCTTTAGGACACTCGAGGAGAAGTTACTGTAAATGCGTGGCCACGCTCGGAAAGTGATCTATAGTAGATTTTCCGGTCAGACAGTTACTCTCCCTATCGAGAAAACCACTCTAAATATTGTCAATCGCAAGTTCGACCTGAAAGACACCTTGCGTTGAGTGGGAGATGTGATAAAGAGACAAGAGAATTGGTGACGCACACTTGTGTCAGACAAGTGGGAGATTGTAGGAGTAGGTGTCCTCCACAATAGTGCGCCACATAATAAATCTTATTAAGGAATATAATTGGGATATTTATTGACTATATATATAATTAGTCAGTTGATTAATGTAAATCAATAACGGTTGGCTGACTAGAGTTTGACGTTATTGTCGTATGACGGCGGTAATCAACTGATCCCTTTCGGTCACACCTAAAGGATGAAATCCAAATAGTAACTAATTATTTGTATACGATACAGTTAATTAGTACATTACATATATTCGATATGTACGACAGTTAATTGTTAGAAATTGAGTTAAGAACTCAAATTCGATTAAACTTATTTTTCAATTATGCGATAATTGACTAATAAATTTATATCTTATTTTACTACGATTAAATAAGATTTAACTTAGTAATTAATCGTTAAATTACTAAATTAGTTGAGGTTTTGAGATAGAGGTAATTAGTTAATTATATTTACAAAGAGTTGTAAAATAAATTAACTAAGAATTGTGGGACCCATTATATATTGATATAATGGTAAAATATTACTTAAAATGTTAAGTACATATTATTCATTTATTTGTATCATATAATTGTTATATGATTAAATTAACACTTAATTATACAAGATAATTAAGCATATGATTAATAAGTATTTGTGGAACAAATATCAAAAATCAAAATGGATCAAATTAGGCCTCACATGGCTGGTTGGTATAGTTTTGGTAAGGTGATGATGGTTGCTTTTGTTCATGCTCACAAGTCACATATGATTATGATATGAATAGTAACCTAAAATCATTTCATTCAACACTACACTCTACCACTTTGCATGTGATTAAAATAAGCAAAATAAGAGCCATTTTTGGCTCACCATGACCGGCCATATTGCCTATAAAAGGGCAATATGGTTGATCATTTTATTTGTTCAATTCTTGCTTGTTTTTCCTTAATCTCTCAAAACCCCTTTTCTCACTAAAACTCTCAAATACTAATATTTACTAAGTATTACTAGTGTAGTAATATATTCTAATATTAGTAGTATAATATCTATCTTATTATCTAGTTAATAATAAGAGTAGATTATTTGGGTTTATCTTAGTGCAACTTGAAGGAGGTCTTCTAGTTTGGAGATTTTTCTTGATCATCCATATTAATAGCTCAAGAACAACAAGAAGGAGTTCTTGTTGTGCCCTATTTATTTCCATATCAATGTGAGGAAATTTCTTCTTTTATTTAAATGTCTTTGTATTTGCATGCATGTTACATAGATCATTAAATACTAAATTAACAAGTAATTTAGTAACTAATTAGAGGAGTCTAATTAAGGTTTATGGACTTTCAGTGGACACCATTTGGCAGGTGCACCCGAGTGGGCTGAGAACTGAGATGGTAGACATCTCATTTGGGCAACAGAGAGCCACCTGTCTTATAGGACGACACGGAGCATGGTAAGCCTTTGTGTTTGTTTGTCATCTTCCATATCCGGTTTCCATTTCTTTTATTATATAAAATGCTAAATGACTTTCTTGATTCGAATTGCAGGAAGCCGGGAACATGAGGTCCTTTTCTAGCAACACGACGCTTATGGAGGCGTACGAGACGTTTACCGAAGAGGTGAAGGCCCTCATTTGGAGAGGAGCCTATAGAGAGCTGGACTGAGCTTATAGGTTGATCAGGTCGATGAAGCTTCAGGCTAACCCTTGCGTAATCCGGGCCTTCCTGGATCATTACTGGATACGACTTTGACCTTCCATATGCCTTTTGGGGAGGTGCGAGTCACTTTGGAGGATTACGGTATGATTTCTGGCTTCTAGTGTGATGAGGAGAGCTTGGAGTGGCCGTCGGTGGCCATAAGGGTTGACTCGGAGGAGGCGGGACAAATGATAGTTTGGAACCTGTCGGTAGGGGCGGCTGCTTTACCTTGGTTGGTGCCGAGCTCTTACGTTAGAGACTACTTTTCAGGTAGGACTCCGACGAGAGTGCGGATAGGTGGGGAGATGGTGGCTCCTCCTCCTTTTACAGATGAGCAGAGGGCTCAGTTATGGTTGTGGTGGTTCTTGTCTTCGATTTACTTCGGAGATAAGGGGGAGAGGGTGTCGACGAAGCTTCTTCCTTTCCTTTATAACTTGAGTAGCTTTGGTCGCCGGGACTTGGTTAGTCCTGGCTTTACTGTCCTCACTCGCTACATGCAGCCAAGGTTAGGCCGGAGCTGATGGAAAAAGGGACTTCTCCTGGTACCGTCGGACCTGGACTCTTGCTGGAGGTATGAACCTTCTTTTGAACCTTATTGTAAGATCAATGATCTTGTTTGATTGAAAGATCAATATTGATACTGATGTTGATGCTGTTATTACCTTTTTGCAGGCGTGGGTGTACTTCTACTTTTCGGGCTTCGCGCCCAACAGGACGTAGCCTGAACTGCGGGCATACCCAGTTGTGAGGGAATGGGTGGTGTGCCCTAAGAAGAGCCAACATTCTTCTTATGATGTCTGCAGGAGGGGCTTGAATGCCCTGCAGCTGGAGCACGTAAGTATCTCCGACTACTTTCTTTTCTGTCTTTCATTTTGTGAGAAAGATCATAAGGAATGTTCCTTTGTCTTATCACTATCTAGAACTGGATCATAGGAATAACCCCTTCCTTTCTTCGTCTTAGTGGGTTTCGAGGCCTTAGGTTGACTACCCAGATGCACCAGCTTTCGTGGCTGAAATTCTACGTCCTAGGAGCTCGAGTTGGTTGCTGCTGAGGACGCCCATGGGACCCCTATGGTACATGGGCGAGCGTTTGACTCGGCATTTCTCTCGTGGTGCCTTCAGGGTCTCCATCGATCCTCCAGGGTTGATTTTTTGGGAGCCTTCTGAAGCTGAGAGAGAGGCCGACCTAGCTGGTGTGAGTAGAGACGCCCTCCTTCTTCCTGGAAAAGATTACCCAGGTTTGTTCGTTAGACACTGGCGTACTGGCCGATCGTGGTAAGCATTGCTTGCTTCTTGTTATATTGAATTTTGAGAAATGATAAGTTACTTGTTGATGAACCATTTGATATTTACAGGAGATCAAGGTGGCGGGCGTCAAGCCCCTAGCTTATCCTGAGTTTATTGAGTACACGGACGCGGCTGGCTCGACGACAGTCTCAGAGCTTTGTGAGTTCAGTGCGGTGGTGACCGATGCTGGCTTAAAGAAGTGGGAGCAACTCGTAATGAGGGTGAGCTTCCAATCCTTGACCATGATTTGTTGTCTAGGAATTCATTTGTTTTAACTTTTATATGTCTTTGACTGTAGGTGGCCCCGTCTCGACATGTCGCGCTGTAGAGGGTGGCCAACCGGCTGCGGGCTACAGTCATTGAGGCACTCGCAGGTGGTCGGGACCGACAAAAATCCTTCATTCCCTTTTCCTTTATTGTTGTTGCATTTTGTATATTTGAAATGAAATGACTAACTGAAATGAGGCATTTCTTTTGCAAAGAGCCTTGGAGCGTGAGCTGGTAGAGTCTCGGGCGGAGACAGCAGAGTCTCGAGAGGAGATAGCTCGTTTGTTGAGGAAGCTGGAGGCCCGGGATGCCAAGATTGCCACCCTCGAGATTTTAATTGGGCTTAATGGCAACGAGAATTAACTGTCTTTGTTTTGTTTGTAGACTTTTGATATTTTGAAATTTGTTTTAGATTTATTGTGCATTTGTATTTGTTTTCGGGCTAGAGCCCCTAGTTTCGGATTTGATTTTGGGGCGAGAGCCCCAGTCTTGTGTATATATTCCCGATTTTGACTGTGTTATGACGGCCGGAGTTCCTTTGTTGTTGGATTTCTGCTGTTCCTGCAGGTTCGTTTAAATACAGGTTTGGTAGCTGACAGTTTCTGCTGTCATGCTGCCAGAATTTACATAGAATTCACATGGATTATATAAGAAATAATCTACTCAAACATTTTACATGTGACGTATCGGTAGCCTAAACTAGCACGAAATGAGTGCTTGAATATGACAAAATGCGAAAAAATGTATGAAATGTAAAAATATGACCGACAATGGGGAGGGTTATCCCCTAAAAAAAATATATGAAAAGAAATATATAAGTTAAAAAAAAAATGGAAATGAGAAGATTTTCCAAAAAAAGAAAATAAAAGAAAATGAATAAGTGTGCATACTTGGTGATCAGGCCTGTCGCAAGCCCGATGCAAAGATAAATTACCCAGACTAGGCTAATAACAAATTAATGTCATTAGGGAAGTAGGGGTCGATCCTCAGGGAGATGGTGTTTCCTATGGATTGTGAATCGTCTCACAATTGAGTTTTATCTAATGATTTTCTGGGTTTTGGATTTGGTGATGTCTAAACTAATAAAGAACATAAATAAAAACAAAACAAACTGAAATGGAAATGATAAAGCAGATAATAAATTAACAATAATGAGAAGCATCTAGGGAAATAGGTTCACACATGTAGATTGACATATTAATGAAATTGGATTTAGGATAAGCAAATAATTCATTGAGGGTTCGTAAGAATGGTGTGTTCATTACAATCATAGATCAGATGGTCTAGCAGGCTTTTAGTGCGATTTACTAGGTCTTAATCCACTATGTCACGTTTTGTCTATTCAGTTCCTGTATATCTACCTTGGAATAGAATTCCATACTAGTCAATGATTGTGATCAAGAATCGTCAACTATCGTTAAAGTCCAAACATGCATAGACACAATGTTTTAAAAGCACAATTTCCTTTATCCAATTATCATATTTTAATCAATCTAACATGGCTAATCTACACCCTAGAAAGGTGACTACTCACTCATGATTATGTTGGTATTAACAATGAAAGTTAAGGTAGACATATTTAGTTGAATTTGACAATAATTTAGACTCTCTATGTGGCGATAATAACGACGCTATATGACAATCCAAGAAATGAAACTATGATTATAACAACGTAAAAACGAATCTAAATGATACGAATGGAAAATAACAAACAAATGGAAAGCAATAAAGAATGATAAACAAAGGATAAATTAGGAATACCTAGGTGACGATCAACGATGAAAGCGATAACAATAATAGAAATCCCTCGCATAGAAATATCGTATCTTGAATTACAACTCTTGAACCCAACAAAGTAGATACAAAAGGTTGAAATTCTATTTGAACTAAGCTAATGTTTTGAAAGGAAATGGACAAAAATAAACTAGAAACAAATGATAAAAGAAGAAGAAAATCTAAACTAGGAAGACTAAAGCTAAAAGGAAATATAAGACAAGATTGTGTAAGAAAATGTATATGATGTTGGATATATGGATGAATGATATGAGGGGTTTGGCACATCTATTTATAGTATTAGGGTTTCGTGGAGAAGAGGTCAGGTAATAAATACATAGGGCAAATTTGGGAAGAAGGAGCCGCAATGCACTAAGCAGCAGGAATACCCGATCGGGTACACCACTTACCCGATCGGGTAAGTTGTCTTCTGGAAGCTCTTGACTAACTCTTCAACTTCCTTCACTTTGACTTGACTTACAACATCCCCCTTGACTCTACAATCGGGTTTGTTGCTTGGATATGATGTAAAGCGATGAATTCTCCCGTCTAATTGATTGGTCTTCCGACAACTAAGAAACCGTCTTTGCTTCTTCTCCCCCTTAAGTTAGTGAACCTTCTCGAAATGCCTTACACACGGTCAAGCTTGCATGTTCAAATCGTCGGGTTCTAGGCAAATGCTTGGAAATATAGAAAAAGGGCGTAGAAACGTCACTTTCCCTACAAAACAAGTTAGAACACAGGAATTCGCCTAGAAGACGATATTAGCTCATAAAATGGCTTAACAAAGCACAAATGACAAACAAAACCGAGCTAAAGTGGGGGTTAAAATCATACAAATATTCACTTATCACTTGGCCAAAATGTCGTTTATCGTTTGGAAAACTGAATCCGGCTAGGATTAGGAAGTCCAAAAATATATTGGTAACTTGGCATATTTGCCGAATCCATTTCCTATAGGAATGGGAAATCATGGACGAACATGAACTAGGAAGGTGCAAGAGCTACAAATCCTGAGAAAGAGCTTGAGGAAGAAGCGTTGCAAGAGATGCGACTCTTCGAAACGGCGCAGCTATTGCTCTGTCATTTCCTGGGCTGATCAGACCCCGGTGAGAATTAGGACAAGACGAATAGTATATATAGCGAGCTTGGTTGAAGTTTTTATTCATACAATTCCTCCTTTAATAATTCGTCTTCCACATAAAAAATTCTCTAATCTCAAAAATCTTTCTATATAATAGATGCTTTTGAAAACCGTCTCAAGGAATAGGCAAATGTGTTCACCCATGTTGAGAAACAAGAAATGGGTGCCTACAATCTAGGGACAATCTTGAGTTTTAAATTGGTGAAAGTTGTAAGGCCCTTCATAGATGCTTGCCTTGAGTACTGGGACTCAGATTTACATGTATTTGTCTTTCATGGAGGCAAAATTTGTCTTTTTCCGGAAGAAATAGCCGCCATTGGGGGATGGAACCCAGAAGATGCTCCAGTTATACTGTGACAACCCTCGCGAATGCGGAAATATAAAACATACAAGCATGTGAAATATTATGCGGAAATACGGTATTTTAAAAACTTTTATACATGCAAGATATATAACACGAGGAGTGTCAAAATATTACAAGCTAAGTACCAAATACAACAAAGAGACGGGGTCTCTCAAAATGTTAGCAAAGAACAAGTGTTTAGCAAAACTAGGTAAAATCGTCTAGAGGTGAAACTTCCAGGGACAACGCCCGCTAGCTCACACCCGAACCCAAAATAGTCAAAGGCAAAAAGCCAACCATGCAAGCAACCTGTTCATTCATGAAAAACATGAACGCCACAATCAGTGGGGAGTAACTCCGGGTTCTCCCAGCCATATCACATCAAACGTACATATAAGGAAATACAAAAGTAGAATCATGCATATATAGATATACATGTGAGTTACAATAAGAATAGATAGGCAATCCAATATAATGATAAGATCATGTGGAAATCAAATCCGAAACCATCATGTTATTCAAAGACTCGGGAAAGACACTCTTAGGCAACCGAATACGCTCACTAGGGCTTGCATCTCACCGTTAGCGGTATAAGTTTGATAAGATTGAGACTCGACAAACAAACCATGCCAAGTCATGCAATGACTATGAATAAATCCATCATGTTATCATCCATTCAAGCAACCCAATACATAGACGGTGCCCAATCATGCAATGACCATGAATAATATCATGAAATCACGCATTCAAAGACGACGACACGACGACATCTCTCACGGTAAATGAAACGCACTAGCACCGTGTACATGCAAGTATGATTAAAAGGCATCCACTGGATAAAACATTGCCCTGAACGCATACACGATTCAATTCATTTCTTATATGTCAGACTAATTTCCTCCTGGTAGACGCTAATTAAACGGCTCCTAATCTAAACCATGCCAGATTCTGGAATCAACATTTTTCGATTTGCATGCGATTACGTTTCGCATTCAGACTCGGTCTTACCAAGAAAACGCCGAGTACCCACATTCTCGGTAGATCAATTCACGAAAGAGGCGGAAAACGAGCTCAAGCCTCATAACATGCGGTACGCTACATGCAAATAACACCACCTCGCAAGTACACAACATTTGACGGCCGGGTCGATCAACGCATAGCGGTCAACTCCCAACAACGTCGTCGTATGCCCACTAACACATGCATTTAAGCAGTAGGATACCTCTCCGTTCCGACATTCCAGCCTTACGAACGGGAAGGTAGCCAAGGGAATGAGAATACAAAGCACAAGACAAAATAGTGCTCAAACCGTATCATTTGTAAAAAAACCGACTCAAAGTGGGACATAGCAAAAACCGTCACAAAACATGTGATACAAGCGAATGAAATATCATATATCCAAAACATGAATATTATAAGTCACTACGTAAAATTATACGATAAACGGATCATGCGAACTATTATAAATTACGAGTTTTAGAAATTATATGAAAAACATACAGCCGTGTTCCAGGCCGGTCAGGAGGGAGGCGGCCGGTACCCCGGCTCGGAGCACAGGCAAAAACCAAAAATCATCAAAACAGAGAAATGTGTTCCAGGCCGGTCGATGGACCGGCGGCCGGGCACCCGGCCAGGAACACCTATATACAAAAATTCCAAAATTCTCAAAGTTGTTACTGATGTGTTCCCAGCCGGTGGGCAGACCGGCGGCCGGTCGACCGGCTGGGAGCACCCCTTCACCCGTGAGCCTTCATTTCTTATCCAATTCATTTCAATTCTCAATATACTTCTAATAATTATCAACAATCAATATACATCATCAACATTCATCATATAACAACATTCATTAATCATACCATGATTCCTAAGCTTCTAATCGTATTCTAAATACGATTTCTAGCATATAAAGCATGTAAAACACGTAAATGATACCGAGTAACCCTTTACCGTTACCTTTAAGCGTCTTCACTACTCGTCAAGCTCCTCTTCAATAAGGTAATACTCTTTGTCGGGATCTTGGAGGTCACCACCTACAAATAGATCATAAAAGATGAATAAAATTCATCTTGAGAAAGACGGAAAGTTTGAAAAGCGAGAAAGACGATACTTTTAATATCAAAACGGATAGAGGAAGGTAAGAAGAGAAGAATGAGACAAACTTACGTGAATTCTAGCAAGTAACGAATGAGCTAGGATGATTCAAAGATCGAAAATATTATGGAGGCAAGGGTTTCTTAAGGAAGAAGTAATTTGATTTGTGTTTGTGTGAAAAATAGGTTAAGGGAGTGAGTGGAATATAAAGGAAAAAGTCAAGGAAAGTCAAACTCGCCTTAAGACGGGATTCTCATGGAATCTCGCGGAAATTCAAAATACGAACTCGGAAATTCTAAATTCGACTCGGAAAATTAAATTTACGATTAAAACTATAATTCACTGAAAGTAACCGTAAAATATTTTCATTATAAAAATAGGGTACATTTCCGGGTGTTACAATCACCCCACCTTTTAAAAAGTTTCGCCCTCGAAACTTGAGGGAAAGAAAAGAAATACCTTACTCGAATAGACTAGGATATTTACTACGCATAGAAGCTTCAGTTTCCCAAGTCTCTTCTTCAACATTAGCACTTCTCCACAAGACTTTCACTAAAGGAACTACTTTACTTCTCAACTTCCTATCCTTGCGATCTAGGATACGAATCGGCTTCTCTTCAAACGATAAATTCGGTTCAAGCTCGGGCAATTCCTTTTGAAAGACATAGCTTGGATCACTAACATACTTTCTCAATTGAGAAACATGGAATACATCATGAACCTTAGCCAAAGTCGGGGGCAAATCCAACTTATAAGAACCGGCACCAATCCTTTTTACAATATCAAATGGTCCAATGTATTTCGGGCTCAATTTACCCTTAACACCAAACCGTTTAACACCCTTCATTGGAGATACCTTCAAGAACACTTTATCTCCCACCTTAAATTCTAAAGGCCTTCTTCGGATATCGGCATAAGACTTTTGACGGTCTTGAGCGGCTTTCATTCTATCACGAATGACCTTCACATTATCAATGGTTTCAACAAGAACATCGGGGCCTAAATCACGATTGTCACTCAATTGATTCCAACATATAGGACTCCGACATTTCCTTCCATAAAGAGCTTCATATGGAGCCATCTTGATAGATGCATGATAACTGTTGTTGTAAGAAAACTCCACCAACGGTAGACTCTTTTCTTAACTAGACTGGAAGTCAAGAGCACAAGCCCTAAGCAAGTCTTCTAAAGCCTGAATAGTCCTCTCAGTGTGACCATCCGTAGCGGCATGAAAAGCAGTACTCATCAACAACTTACTACCCATGGCCTCTTGCAAAGCTTTCCAAAATCTCGAACAGAATCTCGGATCTCGGTCGGATATAATCTCCATAGGAACACCATG
>JAIUZE010074665.1:0-10353 GCA_022085475.1 Heliosperma pusillum | reverse complement strand
AGACGAACTTACGTGAATTCTAGCAAGTAACGAATGAGCTAGGATGATTCAAAGATCGAAAATATTATGGAGGCAGGGGTTTCTTAAGGAAGAAGTAATTTGATTTGTGTTTGTGTGAAAAATAGGTTAAGGGAGTGAGTGGAATATGAAGGAAAAAGTCAAGGAAAGTCAAACTCGCCTTAAGACGGGATTCTCATGGAACCTCGCGGGAATTCCAAATACGAACTCGGAAATTCTAAATTCGACTCGGAATATTAAATTTACGATTAAAACTATAATTCACTGAAAGTAACCGTAAAATATTTTCATTATAAAAATAGGGTACATTTCCGGGTGTTACAGTCACCCCACCTTTTAAAAAGTTTCGCCCTCGAAACTTGAGGGAAAGAAAAATACCTTACTCGAATAGACTCGGATATTTACTACGCATAGAAGCTTCCGTTTCCCAAGTCTCTTCTTCGACATTGGCACTTCTCCACAAGATTTTCACCAAAGGAACTACTTTACTTCTCAACTTCCTATCCTTGCGATCTAGGATGCGGATAGGCTTCTCTTCAAAGGATAAATTCGGTTCAAGCTCGGGCAATTCCTTTAGAAAACATGGCTCGGATCACTAACATACTTTCTCAATTGAGAAACATGGAACACATCATGAACCTTAGCCAAATTCGGGGGCAAATCCAACTGGTAAGCAACGGCACCAATCCTTTTCACAATATCAAAGGGTCCAATGTATTTCGGGCTCAATTTACCCTTAACACCAAACCGTTTAACACCCTTCATTGGAGATACCTTCAAGAATACTTTATCTCCAACCTCAAATTCTAACGGCCTTCTTCGGATATCGACATAAGACTTTTGACGGTCTTGAGCGGCTTTCATTCTATCACGAATGACCTTCACATTATCAATGGTTTCAACAAGAACATCGGGGCCTAAATCACGAACATCACTCAATTAATTCCAACATATAGGACTCCGACATTTTCTTCCATAAAGAGCTTCATATGGAGCCATCTTGATAGATGCATGATAACTGTTGTTGTAAGAAAACTCCACCAACGGTAAACTCTTTTCCCAACTAGACTGGAAGTCAAGAGCACAAGCCTAAGCACCTGCTTCTAAAGTCTGAATATGTCCTCTCAAGTCTTACCATCCGTAGCGGCTGAAATGTAACAACCCGTAATTTACAGACCGAAATTATATTTGACAATAATACATTTAATTTATTTTTATTAAGATTTATTTGAATTTATGATAATTTAATATAATTATTTTGAATTTATTCGGAATTAAAGAATAGGTTTTACGATTTAACCCCGAACGTCATTTAACTATTCTCGAGTCAACTTAAGTCCCGAAACAAACCCGAAACCCGACTCCTGCATGAGTCACACGCCCAAAATCACCTTTGTCCCTCATATTAGATCTTTTGATTAAACTAATAATAATATCTAAGATATTTGTAACTTTATCAATCTGTCAGTTTAAATTACGCAAATCGCTTAAAAACAGACCCGATTTCCTCCTACTCCACACGCCTCTTCCTCTTCCTCTTAGGATTAGATATTTTCCTTTCTTTTGATTAAACTAACATAATATCTAAATAATATCTAGATATTTGATTAAACTAAAATAACATCTAATAATATCTAAATAATTACCATAATATATTTATAAAACCCGAGTCAATCCCGTAACAACAAGTTCAAAACCCGACTCCCGTAATTCCCTATATTTACACGGCCCAACTCCCCTCTTACTCACTACTTATCTTTTCATTTTTCATTAAATCAACTTAATATCTAGTTAATACCTTCTTTAATATAATCATAATCGTTCTTCGTGTTCTTGATCGTTCTTGATCGTTCTTGAGCAAAATCGTCACAAAACCTTCGTTACTTGGTCAAATCCGTCCTAACTTATATTTCTAGAGTCTCCTCTCCGCTCTTCATCTCCATGTACGTTTTATTTTCAATTCTGACAATATCGTTTTTAACACTTTAATTGTTGAAATCAAGTTTTAATTCTAATAATGTTATTTTTGTCATTTCTTATAGGAGAAGATTATGAAGACGAGTTTGGTGACTCGTATATTTTTGAAGAAGATTAGTAGACGGGTTTTTAGTTCTTATTTTGGTGCTACTTGATTTTGTGCTAGCTATGGTAACGATTCCGAGTTACTCGACGAATTAATGTTACATACTTTTACTTATGTTATTATTATTTACGGTTTTAAGTAGTAACATGATAAGTTGTTATTATTATCATGTTGTATGAATTTTTAACATATTTAGTGTTTTTGATATGTTGGATGATTTGTTCATAATCATGATTTTTGTATGAATGATGGTTGAATTGGTTGTTAAAATGGATGGTTGTTAATTAAAACATGTTAGAAATAATTTGGGGTTGTTCTATGGTGGTGGCCGTGTGTGGTGGCCGTGTGTGATGGCTGAAAACCGGCCGGTTCAGGCCCGGTTCAGGCCGGTCCAGGCCGGTTCAGACCCGGTCTGGGTTTGTCCGTGATTTGGCCTTTGGGCTTGTGTCGATTCTTGATTGTTTTGTTGTTGTTTTGACGTGTTTTAAATATGTTAAGCATGCGGGAAATATTAAGAAACGGTTTTAGAAATAGTTGACCAAAACCGGCCCAAACCAGGCCCGTGGGCCCAGTCCAGGCCCGGTTCATGTCTCGGCCCAGTCCAGCCCGGATGAACCGTGAGTCCCTCTTTGGACTTGTGACGGGTTTTGAGTTTATTGTTATTATTATATCATGTTTTGTAATATTTAGCAAATGGGAAATTTTAATAAGTAAATTATTTAATTAAACGGTTTTCATAATATTATTATTTCTCACATGTTAGAAATTATATCATGAGATTGTAGTTTAATTTGATATTCTTTAAGTCAAGCGGGTTTCGTAAGAATAAATAATTCACATGTTAGAAATTAGAATAAAATAGCATGAAATGAATATGATGTTCTTATGATCAAGCCTAAATGGCTAAGACTCTGTTTCTAGCCGGTTTGACCAAACGGGTTTGGTCAAACTACGATCTAGTCAGCCCCGTTTTGACTGATGACCCGTCGCGGGACTCGGGTCGGGGATTTGTCTTCAGGTAAGGTTTTATTTAATGAATGAATGAATGAGCCTTAGTAGATATGAGGCTATATGATATTTGAATATGATTTATATGCAATTAGTCACATGATAGGAAGTTTTTCCCGTGACTGTTTAATTGTATGATATATGTCGTGTTGACTAAGTACTCATAGAGAATTATGATTATATGGCGTCTTGACCATTCTAATTCTAAATGAGCACCTTGGACCATGACATTGATAGGCCTTACTATCTTTAACGAGTATATGTTAACTTGTTGATAGCTTTTGTGTTCCCGGCTTGGTGGGTTTATATCCAAGTTGGGGCATGGCGCCTAATTGCTTCCACTTTGGGAATGGAGCCAGCTTAAGTACTAGCCAACTCTGCTTAGGGGGTCGCCTAGTAGAGATTCTCATGTACTTTTGGTCATGAGACAGGGAATGGGTTAGCTGTTGTCACTAGGTCTGATCAGTCTAGGACTAGGATGTTTTCCTACCTTGTGGTATAGCCTTGAGTTACAGAAGTCAACTATTGACGGTGCTAAGAACTTATGCCTGTTTCTAGACGTATTGGTCTTTCATGTTTGATGATTCTATGAATCTTAGAAGGTGAGATGCAAGCCGGCTAAGGTTGATAGAGTTTGGATTACCGGTTGTTAACTGATTCACATGATAGTTTGTATGATTAGGGTCGAGTTGTATTATGGCCATGTTTTAAATGTAACCTCTGAGCTAAGATACTAGCTTCCCTACCTCGTAACTGATTCACATGATAGCCTTCATATGCTAGGTTATATGTTAGTTATTTGTTTCATAACATGAAAAGCATATCGTATATGTTAAGGTTTTGTATTTTCCATATACATCTCTTTTATGTTATTCATGTTTTATTAAACTCGACATTTCGTGGCTGGGAGAACTCGGAGTTACTCCCCACTGACTGTGGCTTCCGTGTTTATATTTAATGTGGTTGGCAGGTTTGTGATGCATACTTGGGTACATTGACGAGCTAGCGAGTGAAGTATTACCTTGGACCTATATTCGGTTCTTAGGATTGTATATTATTATACACTCTTTTATTTCCGTATTTATACGGGAGATATGTCTCCCGTTTTGGATACTTCTTATGTATAATATTATTTCCTTTTTGTTATGAACCTTTTTCTTTAAGACACCTTTGTTATGATGAATATATTTAATGGTAGGTTCCGGTTTTAAAATTTACCGATTTTCACTAAAGTGAACCTATTAAAAATGTATTCTCATCTTTTATTTATTTAAATTACTTGTTTATCTTTCCGCAAATTCGAGGGTGTCACAGTTGGTATCAGAGCATTTTTGCTCCCGACGCACGTTTGTGTACCCTAGTATAAATAACTTGACCTTAATAAAATAATAAACTTGTGAGATAGAATGGTAGGATGGGTAGATTAGGATTTATGTTGTAGTCTCTTTGTGCTTGCTAAATGATAAGTACTAATCTGTGTTTTCTTTTGCAAGATGCCTCCGAGAATTGACAACACGATCCTAGCAGCTCTTACTCTTATTATACAGAATCAGCAAAATCAACAAAATCAACAGCCGAATCCTATTCCTAATCCTCCTCACGATCATGAGAGACCCGGAAGTTATACATGGGTTGCTTCACAGCTATCTAGGAGCAAAGCCAAAACCTATGGTGGTGAAGTGGATCCCATCGAGCTTTCTGAATGGATACGGGAAATGGAGAAGAACTTTTCTCTATATGATGTTCTTGAAACGGATAAAGTCCGTCTTGCTTCCCACTTCTTAGTGAAGGATGCTGATCAATGGTGGTCACTTTCTGGCCCTACTTCTAAGTTGGAACCTGGTTTTGGTTGGACTCGTTTCCGTGAGCTATTAGAGTCGAGGTTCTACCCTGACAAATTGAGGCAGCAGAAACTGAAGGAATTCATGGACTTCAAACAGGGAAGTCTCTCAGTTGAAGAGTTCACGACCAAATTCAACGGGTTGGCTCATTATGCCACTCGGCTTATTACAAGGGAGGAAGACAAGGCATTCTTTTACCTGGGAAAACTTTTTCCTTAGGTGAAGGGCAAGATCAGTAGGAGTGCTACTTCTTTTGTCTCTATCTACAACGATGCTATATGGGCAGAGAGTTCAATTCGCGAGATTGCCGAAGAGGCTCGTACCTCGTATGTTGCTCCTAATGCTTATGGTAAGAGATCGTTGTATCCTACTTCTCGACCTTCCTTTTCCTCCTCTTTCTCAAACAAGAGGAAGAATTTTCAGAGTGGACAAGCAACTCAGAGTAACCGTCCATTCTTCCCGAGCAACAACAACGATCTTAAGGGTCATATCTGTTATGGGTGCAAGATGCCTATGCATCCCGGTATTGGCTGTTTCAACAAGCTAATTGTGTGCTATAATTGTCAGAAACCGGGACACAAGATTAATGCATGTCCTGAAAAGAAGAAGACAGCTTCTACACCAGCTACTTCTGGGAGACCGAAGGGTCGAATTTTCATCATGAGCCGCGCTGAGGCCGATGCTCAACCAGACATTGTGACTGGTATGTTTTCAATTTATGAAATACCATGTTTAATTTTATTTGATACGGGAGCTTCTTTGTCCTTTATTTCGATGAGACTATCCGATAAATTACCTCTCAAAGCTTCAATTGGAGAAAGTACTCCTATATCTTTACCGTCCGGAGATGTGTTTTCATGCTCTTATGTTCATTCGGACATTCCTATATCAATAAACGGATCTACTTTTCCGGCTAATCTCCTTCGGTTCCCTCTTGAAGAATTTGATATCATTCTGGGCATGGATTGGTTATCTACATATCATGCTCGATTTGAATGCCGTGACCAGAAGATTATTCTCAAAAGCCCTTTAGGTACCCGTGTATCCTATCAAGGGGTTCGAAAACAGACCACTGTGAAACTTGTTTCGGCTATGAAGATGGTAAAAGCTATCAAGAAAGGTTACAAAGCTTTCTTATGTGTTGTGACTACTTCTACCACTTCGTCTTTGCCTTTATTGGAAGATGTGCCAATTGTTAAAGAATTTCCAGATGTTTTTCCCGATGAATTACCCGGAATTCCTCCTGAAAGAGATGTTGAATTTTCCATTGATCTAGTTCCTGGAACTGGACCAATTGCTAAAGCTCCTTATCGGATGGCTCCTTCCGAATTGAAAGAGTTGAGAATCCAACTTGACGACATGATTGAGAAAGGCTTTATTAGGCCTAGTGCTTCTCCTTGGGGTTCTCCCGTGCTCTTTGTCAAAAAGAAAGACGGTTCTATGCGACTGTGCATTGATTATCGTGAGTTGAACCGTGTCACAATCAAAAATAAATATCCACTTCCGCATATTAATGATCTCTTTGACCAGCTACGTGGTGCTTCAACTTTTTCAAAGATTGATCTTAGATCGGGTTATCATCAAATTCCCGTTCGTGAAGCAGATATTCCTAAGACTGCTTTTAGCTCGAGGTATGGTCATTTCGAATTTAATGTGATGCCATTCGGTTTGACTAACCCTCCAGCAATATTCATGGATCAGATGAATCGTACCTTCAGCGAGTACCTCGATAAATGTGTTGTGGTATTCATTGATGATATTTTGATCTTTTCTAAATCTAAGGAAGAACATGCTGATCACCTCCGAACCATTTTGGGAGTTCTTCGACGTCAAAAATGGTACGCTAAGTTCTCCAAATGTGAATTCTGGTTGCCCGAGGTATCTTTCCTTGGTCATGTCATTTCAAAAGACGGTGTTATGGTCGATCCAGCTAAGATTGAGGCCGTGGTGGAATGGAAAAGTCCGAAAAATGTGTCCGAGATTCGGAGTTTCCTTGGTTTAGCGGGTTATTACCGTCGGTTTGTGAAAGATTTCTCTAAGTTAGCAAGACCGATGACTCAATTGCTAAAGAAGGAAGCAAAGTATATCTGGACCGATGAATGTGAAAATGCCTTCTTGGAATTAAAGAAGAGATTGACTACCGCATCGGTGTTAACCTTACCAGATGATGAAGCTGATTATGATGTTTATTGTGATGCTTCTAAGCATGGTTTGGGATGTGTCTTAATGCAGAATAGAAAAGTCATTGCATATGCTTCTCGACAACTCAGGGTTCATGAAGTGAACTACCCGACTCATGATCTTGAGTTAGTAGCTGTGGTGCATGCATTGAAAACTTGGAGACACTATCTTATTGGAGTTCATTGTCGAATCTATACCGATCATAAAAGCTTGAGGTGCATCTTTACTCAGAAGGAGTTGAATATGAGACATAGAAGATGGTTAGAGTTAGTGAATGATTATGATGCCGAGTTGATTTACCATGAAGGAAAGGCAAATGTTGTGGCAGATGCATTGAGTATAAAGACTAGTCATTCATTGAATGCTCTTGGTACTTTACCCGATGAACTGGTAACAGAATTTCAGAAGCTTAAGATACAGTTTGTTGGGAAAGGATTCGATTATCTTGGTGCTTTGACTGCGGAACCCGATTTCTATCGAGAGATTCGTACTTATTTACCGGAGGATGCTACTTTCATAGCCATACGAGCAAAAATCCTACTTGGGCAAGCTAAAGATTGTGTGGTGGATAATGATGGCTACCTTCGTTACCATGGTAGAATGTATGTTCCGAGAAGTGCCGAGTTGAAAAAGAGAATACTTGATGAAGCTCACCTTTCTCCTTATTCTATTCATCCTGGCGGTGACAAAATGTATAAAGATTTGAGACCACAGTTTTGGTGGCCTAGGATGAAGATTGAAGTAAAGGAGTATGTTAGTAAATGTCTTACTTGTCAGAAGGTGAAGATCGAACATCAAAGACCCGGACGTTTACTACAACCTTTGGAAATTCCTCTTTGGAAATGGGAGTCTATTTCTATGGACTTCGTGATGGCTTTACCTAAAACTTCTAGTGGAAAGAATACCATCTGGGTTATTGTAGACCGTCTAACCAAGTGTGCCACATTCGTGCCTATTAAAGAAACTTGGAGTATAGATGTCTTAGCCCGTGCCTATGTGGATGAGATAGTGCGTTACCATGGAGTGCCTAAAGATATAGTTTCAGATCGTGATCCGAGATTCTGTTCCCGATTCTGGACGGCTTTACAAGAAGCCCTGGGTAGTAAATTGTTGATGAGCACAGCATTTCATGCCGCTACTGATGGTCAAACCGAGAGGACGATCCAAACTTTGGAAGATCTTCTCCGGGCTTGTGCCTTAGACTTTCACGCTTCTTGGGAGAAGTGTTTGCCTCTGGTTGACTTTTCTTATAACAACAGTTACCATGCTTCTATCAAGATGGCACCGTACGAGGCTTTATACGGTAGGAAGTGCCGTAGTCCGGTTTGTTGGGATCAAGTCCAGGATGATCATGTGTTGAGTCCCGACATAGTGACTGAAATGATTGATCAAGTTCAAGTCATTCGTGAGCGAATGAAAGCCGCTAAAGATAGACAAAAATCCTATGCCGATGTCCGTCGTCGACCACTTGAATTTGATGTTGATGACCGAGTATTCCTTAAAGTGTCACCGATGAAAGGAGTGAAACGGTTTGGAGTGAAGGGAAAGTTGAGTCCTAAATATATTGGACCGTTTCGTGTGCTTAAGAGAGTTTGTCCCGTTGCTTATCGTTTGGAATTACCTCCGAACTTGAGTAAAGTTCATGATGTGTTCCATGTTTCTCAATTGAAGAAGTATATTAGTGATCCGAGTCATATTATTCAAGAAGAAGTGTTGGACTTGGAACCTAATTTTGCTTTGGAAGAAAGGCCGATTCGTATACTTGAAAGGGCTAGCAAACAACTCAGAAACAAAGCGGTACCCTTAGTTCGTATCCTTTGGCGTTGTGGAAACGTTGAAGCGGCAACTTGGGAACCCGAAGCTAAAATGTTAGCTAAATATCCCGAGCTCTTTGCTTGAGGTAAATCTCCTTCTTTCTTCCCTCTTTCTATTCGATTTATTCTTTCGAATATTCCGTTCCTTCTATCGAATATCATCTCTTATAGATAGATTATTAGAAGCTTTAGTAAGAAATTTTAGGAATAGATAGTAGAGTTATTACCTTTACTATAGAATTTTTGAACTAAAAGCTTTTGGAAATGTTTGATGATTTCAAGTAGTTTTACCATCAAGGAGTGTTGAGACTTGTTATTGGAGACGTTCGATAACTAGCTTTCTCATTTGTTGATGCGAAAATGTATCTTTTAAGTCTTTGACTTGGGACGTCGATGTTCTTAACTGCAGACGAGAACCTTCCGCTCCATTGATAAGACCCTATATTTTTATTACAAATATATTTTTAAAGGTTTGAAATAGACCTACATATATGTCACATTCTTCCTTCTAAGTTTCGAGGACGAAACTTTTTAAAAGGAGGGGTGATTGTAACAACCCGTAATTTGAAAGACAGAAATTATATTTGAAAAATAATAAATTTAATTTATTTTAATTTATTACGATTTATTTGAATTTATGATAATTTAATATAATTATTTTTAATTTATTAGGAATTAAAGAGTAGGTTATACGGTTTAAACCCGAACTTCATTTAACTATTCCCGAGTCAACTTAAGTCCCGAAACAAACCCAAAACCCGACTCCTACATGTGCCACACGCCCAAGTCACCTTTTTCCCTCACTTTAGATCTTTTGATTAAACTTGATTAAACTAATACAAATATCTAAGATATTTGTAATTTTATCAATCTGTCAGTTTAAATTACGCAACAAATCGCTTAAACCCAGACCCGATTTCTCCTCCCTCCACACGCCTCTTTCCTCTTATCCCTTAGGATTAGATATTTTCATTAAACTAACATAATATCTAATAATATCTAGATATTTGATTAAACAAACCTAATATCTAATAATATCTAGATATTTACCATAATATATTTATAAAACCCGAGTCAATCCCGTAACAACAAGTTCAAAACCCGACTCCCGTAATTCCCTATATTTACACGGCCCAACTCCCCTCTTACTCACTACTTATCTTTTCATTTTACATTAAATCAACTTAATATCTAATTAATACCTTCTTTAATATAATCATAATCGTTCTTCGTGTTCTTGATCGTTCTTGATCGTTCTTGAGCAAAATCGTCACAAAACCGTCGTTACTTGGTCAAATCCGTCCTAACTTATATTTCTAGAGTCTCCTCTCCGCTCTTCATCTCCATGTACGTTTTATTTTCAATTCCGACGAAATCGTTTTCAACACTTTAATTGTTGAAATCAAGT
>JAIUZE010074663.1:0-13932 GCA_022085475.1 Heliosperma pusillum | reverse complement strand
GGTCATTGCATGATTTGGCATCGTCAATGTTTTGGTACGTTTGAATGGATGATAATATGATGGATTTATTGTGATCATCGCATGACTTGGCATGGTTTGTTTGTCGAGTCTCAATCTTATCAAACTTATACTGCTAACGGTGAGATGTAAGCCCTAGTGAGCGTATTCGGTTGTCTAAGAGTGTCTTCCCCGAGTCTTTGTATAACATGATGGATTCGGATTTGTATTCCATATGCTCTTATCATTATTTAGCGAATTGCCTATCTATCCTTATCGTATTTCACATGTATATCTATATATGCATGCTTCTCTTTTGTATTTCCTTTTATGTACGTTTAATGTGATATGGCTGGGAGAACCCGGAGTTACTCCCCACTGACTGTGGCGTTCATGTTTTTCATGGATGAACAGGTTGCTTGCATGGATGGCTTTTTGCTTGACATTTTGGGTTCGGGTGTGAGCTAGCGGGCGTTGTCCCTGGATTAAAACACCTCTACGATTTTAGCTTGTTTGCTAAACACTTTTACTTGTTAACTTTTTGGAGAGACCTCGTCTCTTGATGTAGTATAATTCGTACTTTAGTTTGTAATATATGACACTCCTCGTATTCTTTCCTTGCATGTATAAAAGTTTTTAAAATTTCATATTTCCGCTATATAATTCACATGCTTGTATGTTTTATCTTTCCGCATTCGCGAGGGTTGTCACAGGGGACACCTAAACCCGTTTGGGTTCGCAAGTTTCTAGTCGTTCCTCATTTGAGCTCATTCTAATTAATGGAGGGTATTGAGTTGTATTGATTTCACGCGTTTTCCAAGGCCCATATAAGAAGTGATTTGAAGCATGGCACAACACATCTCTCAATAAAAAAATTATATTTACATTCTCTTATCTTCTATCCCTTTCTAGTAAAAGTTCTTGTAATTAGTTTTTGATCATTTGGAAGTCTTGTTTGAAGATGTTTGGTTGTTTAAGGTATCACAATAACTTTTTATTGATTGATCATACTTTATTTCAAGCCTTGATTCAAGTAATGATTCTGTTCTTTGTTAGTTCTTATCATTTCTAATCTTAATTGATCACATAATATTTAGTTTATGATATAATCTAGTTCTTATTTATATAAATTTATAATTGTTGTTAACACTTTAGTTCATCATCATCGCCATATGTTCACCACGTTTATAAATTTTGTCCTTCAATCATAATCTAAAAATGACTAGTTTAATTCATCTTATTATAACAATCAACTTAACTTATTTAAACATGAGTGGGTAGATTTAATTCTAGAGGTATAGGGTGACCATGTTAGATTAGTAATATGGAATTATTGGAAAAAGAATTATTGTTTTTGTATCATTGTTCTATTGCATGCTTGGATTGTAATGTTGGTTAATGATTCTTGATCACAATCGTTGGCTAAATATGATGTTCTTTCCTAAGACCGAAAGACAGAAATTGAATAGACTAAGCATAGCATGGTATTTCAATCTACTTAAACATGAAAGCTCGATAGATATTGTCCTATGGTAGCAACAATTCAAAAGATGTTGTATGACCTAAACAATGAATCATTTACATGTTTTCTAAACTACAACTTTGACATAAAACTAATCTACATGTGTAACCTATCTCTCTAGAACCCTTATTAAAATTGTTAAACATCATCATTTCACTTTTGTTTGTGTTTTTCATTTTGTCCATCAAATCTCTAAATCAACTTTCGTCCTAGATAGAACCTTTATCACAATATTATCATGATAGTAACTCCCGTTTCCCTCGGATCGACCACTTGCTTACCTAATTACATTTATTGTTGTTAGCCTAGTCTAAGGTTATTATCTTTGATTTGGGTACACAACTAACCCTATCAAATTTTGGCGTCGTTGCCGAGGATCACGTTTTTGTTTACTTGTAATTTTCTTGTGATTTGTTTTATCTTGAATCTTTGTCCATATAGAATTTTTGTTGTAGTTTTACCGTCTGATGCCCAAATCCTCTCGACTCGGGATTTATATTTCATTTGACTCAGACCTCAAAATGACTTTGCGTAGGCATCAAAACTTTTTCAACAAAATTTCGCAAGCTTCCGACATTTCAAGTATGGATCGTATTCGTAATACATATTCGGATATTTACCCTGACCTTGAAAAGGAAGACGATTTTCACATCTCAAAACCCATAAAACCTACAAAAACTTCACAACCATTTCCACCACCACAAAAGAAAATGGTACGGTTATCTAACCATTCCAAATCTACAACAGAAACACTCCCAAGGGGTATCTCTACTCCGCAAATGAACGCTAGAAACTTTGAAAACAAACATGCCTGCATAAGCCTCATAGAAAGAAGTCAGTTTAGTGGTAGTGCCACCGAAGACCCAAATCTCCATATCCAAAACTACTATGACTACTGTTCCACTATCCGACAAAATGGGGTTTGCCAAGAACAGATTTAGGAAATGTTTTTCCCCTTTTCTTTGACTAGCAAGGCTAAACTTTGGATCAATATTCTAGATAGAGTTGCCTTAGAAATTATTGATTGGGATAGTCTCATCCTTGCCTTTAAACAAAAATATTTCTCACCTGATAGAACCGCACTCTTAAGGAGCCAAATAACTGGATTCCGACAAGGGGGCGACGAAATTCTTTACGAAGCATGGGATAAGTAAAAGTAATGATTGCCTTGTCTTTGATTTTGATAGGCATTCACTTGCTCAATGGAGCTTCTACATTCTTGAGAACCATGTCCTCCATTTTCACAAGTCCCCCAAACTATCACGTGGCTAGTGTCATTGACTTGTTGTCGAGATTAGGAAGAGTTTCCCATTAATTTAGTGTTGGAGAATGGCTATTTGAGCTTCTAGACGTGCCACCTTGGAGTCTTATTGCTTTGTTTTATTGGCATAGCACGTGAATTGATGTATTGGGAATAGTGGATAGCTATGAATTCGATAGTTGTGTGCGCAACTTCTAAATCGATTTGGTCAAATCGACCACCATTGCTGGCGGAGTCCAAGATGCGTCGAGACTCGCAACAACAAACATTATAGAAAGTGATGGCTAAAAACCATGAATCTAATTTATGATGAGAACATTCCCTTTGTAATTCCTAATACCTTTCTCATGCATCGTAAAGACTTTTGTCGCCCCCTAGTCGGAATCCGGTTATTTGGCTCCTTAAGAGTGCGGTTCTTTCGGGTGAGAAATATTTTTGTTTAAAGGCAACGATGAGACTATCCCAATCAGTAATTGAAGTGTGTTTCAACCTCATCGATGATTTTTCTTGTCTATGGTGTACCTTGCTCTCTTCCCTCTATCTAGATGCTTCTTCATCTCTTTCAGTTACTTCTCTCTTTGAGAATTTATCTTGTTACTTTCTCAGTTTGACCTTTTGTATCCTTAACTTTCCCTTGTCACCTTTTATGGATATCTTTCCATTTTATTTGTGGTGTATTGGCTTTGGCTGAACGAATTTGGGGACTTTGAGGAAAGTTGTGTATATTTGAGTTTCACCCTATTGTGGTGAGTGATGGAGTCATTGTAGAGTGTAGTATGTTATGCATTAGAGATTCTAATCCATAGATGCTTGCCATGGTGTATGTGTGAATTATTTATGGGAATTGATGATGTGAGGTTGGTTGAGTGAGTTACCTAAAACCTTTTAGCTTGTTGCTGACTTAATCTTTTGACCTTAGTAGTTTGATAATATTAGAGTATCTTGAGGATCACACCTATGTTAGGGCTAGTTGTTATAAGTGAAAATATTAGGATGAAACCTTGAGTCGTAAAATGCCTTTGAGACTAAGTGACTTCTTGTGATTTCCAAGTGTGTGCTTTTGGGTATAGGCTTGGTGGACAAGTATTTGGCTATAATTATTGGGTTCGAAGCTATGAACTTATTATTATGTTATCGGAAACTCGCATCAGTTGATCATGTACTATGGCAGGCTAAACCTTGTTACTCAATGATTAGTTATGGGGTAAAGTCTAATGTCGTGAATTTGAGGGAAATATTTTGGAAATTGATGATGAGTTTAATTTGGTTGGTGTTTAAGTTTGAGTGAGCTCGTGGAATGTATGATTTTAAGAGGACCCAATATAGAGAAATCTTTGTTGAACCTTCGATTTAGAAAACTTTGAAGTTGTGTTGAATGTTTGAGTGAAAAGAATGTTATTATCTTTGAGTTGCAATTTCGCTTTTGGGGGTTCGTGATATGGGAGAGGATGATGCTTTGGACTGTGGTTGATTTGTCGAATTTAGATGTGTACCTTCTCTGAAATGCCTTGTAGTAGGTGGTTCCTTCGGAGATACTTTCATTAGAGAGATAAGTTTATTTGATGTAGCCCTATATTGGAGATAAGAAATTTTGTGGACTTGTAAAGGGCTTGTTCTTGGTTTTGGCTATTTTGATATAAGGCCTACATCCTTATAGTTATGACTTCGTTTGAGAAAACCTTAAACTAAAAGATGTGCGTAGTTTGATTCTTATATCTCTCCTCGTACCATTTTCCTTCTCCTGTTTCTTTCGTCCAAATTTTGCTATGCTTGATCTTTAAGAAAGTAATTTCTCTTATCTTTTCCTCTACTTGGCAATATTCATAGCCCTAGTATCTATCCAATTTCTTGCTTTTGACTTCTTACCTTTACCGTTCCTCTATTTCAATCTCATATCTTATTGCATTCCTTCCTTGAGATTTCTTAGTGTTTCATGTATCGTAGTTGCATTCTCTCTTCTCTTGTGAGTAAGTTGCCTTATAAGCTAGTGGAAAGAGTTAGTAAATTGCGTTTCGAGAATTCTTGACCTATGGTACATACTTTTTTGTCGAGCTATTTTTTATGTTGATTCTTGATCATAAGGATTGGAAGTGGAACCTTAAGCTGCACCTATCGGCGGTATTGTATTCTCTTGGTGGCTTTAAGTTTTTGGAGCTTGATGTTGTGGTGTTATCTCGAGGTTCGAGTTGATCGTGATGCCATTTCACTTTGTTTAGTATTATGATAGTTGGCTTGGAGATCATTTGCGAATTTGATGTCTCTAAATTTTGGATTCTAAAAAATACTTTGCCTTACGGTAATTATGATTGTTGACCATCATTTGAATGTTATGTTGTGAGTGGAGACCGATGAATTTTGACCTTTAAATGAGTTATATGATTTGAATGGTTGTCTCATCGATATGTGCTTGACAATATTTACGGTTGGAATTAGGAATTGTTGCTTCTTGAGGTAATATGGTTTGAGAAAAAAGAATTTCATTATCAGTTCGGGATAGTTAGCTTTGAGGTAATATAAATCGGTGAATCTGAATGGTAAACTTATTCATCTTGTGCTTGGTAGTGAATATGGTTAGCTAGGTGTGATTAATTATGTTGGCGGTTTTACGTATATTAAGGATGTTAGAAGGTATTAAAGGATCTTTCGTGTGAATAATTGATTTTGGATTTTTAGTTGTCGAGAAACCTTAGTTGATGATAGTTGGATATTAGATATTTTGGTTAGTAGCGTTGGCCTTGTCATTTTAAAGAATGTATGTGGAATCTAATGATTGGAATGGGTAAGGTGTGACTTAGGTGAGTTACTTTCTTTCGAGGACTAGCTTATTAGTGGTCTTGGTTATGTTGATCTGAGGAAGTTCTTGGTAGTGATGTGGCTATAAGATGGGTGTGTTTAATTTCCCAAGAAGTCGACCATGATGGCTTTGATATTTGGAGTAGAGTTTTTAGCTTTCCACCTAGTATAGGTTTGCTTTCCCCTAAGGGTAAGCTTTATCGCTCATTCCTCTCTTTATTCCATCTTGATAAGCTTTCTTTCGGGAATAATATATATCTTTGTTTATCATTCCTCTCCTGTTGCCTTCAAGTTGACTCTTAATCGATTTTCTAGTCTTCATATATTGTTCTGGATTCCACTCTTCCCATTTTCGATAAGCCCTTTTTGTTGGTGTTTGACCTTGTCATCGGTAAGATTTTATGCTTATTGATCTTCTTGTCTTTTCTATTGTGACCATTTCGCCCTTTTGAGTCCGATCTATTTCATTTTGGTTGTTTTGTATAGATTGCGTTGTCGTGATTGTGATTGTGATGCTCAAGTTGCTTCTATGTATGTGCGATGTTTAGTTCTCTTGAGTTTATACTTTGAGAAAATTTCCAAATTTTTATGTTATGTTCCAAATCTATCATTTTAAAAGAGTCTAAAGATTGATTTTTCTATTTTCATTTTGTGAAAATGAATTTATTTTGACTTCCTTTTTGGATTGTTGCGTTTAGTTGGATGTTTGGACTTGTCACTGGAGACGTCTAATGACTAATTCCGCACCTACTTACCTACTAACGCTTGTCTTGATTTTGTTTTTACTATTTTGGCATTTCCTTGAAGTGGATGTGTAGAGTTCTTGTTCGCGACGGGCACTCTTTCAATCCATTGATAAATATTTATACTTTTAATAACTCTTTTTCAACCTTTTTACGAAGACCTTTGTTATTGAAACATGGATTCTTTTGAATGCATTGGACTTTGATTTCGAAAAATACTTTTTGCCTTTGTAACTTTTGTTTTCAGCTTTCAAGTTTCGATGACGAAACTTTTTAAAGGTAGGGTGATTGTAACACCCTCGATTTTACCGTAGTGAGAAATTTAATAAATCGTTGATTTTATAATTCTATTTCATTTTTATTCGTTAAAATATTTTAAATTTTCTAATTTATTTTATTAGCCTTTAATTTTATGAGAATCTCCTCCTTATGTTAGTTGGGTCAAAATCGTTTCTTAATCGTCCGTTTAGAGTTTAGATTTAGTATCTACACGAAATTTCAGTGAAACCCAACTCGTTGTGGTATGGGTTAAGTCTAGTCTGATCGGGTCAAGTTTTTAGGTCTAAAATTGAAGGAAATATTCATTCCCTTCATCTTCCTCACAAAATTCAGCATACACTCTCTCTCTCTCTCTCTCTCTCTGTCTCTCTCTCTCTCTCTCTCTCTCTCTCTCTAACTTCAACCTGCATTAAACCTTCATAACTCAAAAACTTAAGATGGATTTCATTTCTCCGTCTCTCAACGTAACTTCACGATTTTTACATCATTCTTCTCCTCTCATTCTCCTATTTCTTTTCATACCATAAAATATCATCTTCCTCCAACTTTTTTATAAAACCCACTTTTCTAAATCTAATCTTAAGACGGACATAACTTCTTTGTTTCTTAACGGAATTGAATTCCGTTTAATATTTCAGAATCCTCTTATCATCCTCCTTCTTTCTAGCTAAAAAAAGATGAGTAAATTAATAATTACACCCTTATAAGATTCACTTTTCTAAATTTACTCCCTTATAAGTTGTTTTGCTAAAATTACTCCCTAAAGTTACACTTTTATCAAAAATTGCTTCAAAACCCCAATTTAAGTCAACTATTTTATCTATTTTTGAACTTATTTCGTTTGTGCATTAGCCAGTCTATACTTTGAAAGGTAAAACTATGTAGACAAATGGTGGGAGAGTTCAAAAACAGACAAAATAAGTGACTTAAATTGGAATTTGAATCAATTTTTGATAAAAGTGTATCTATAAGGGAGTAATTTTACACAAAACAACTTATAAAGGAGTAAGTTTAGAAAAGTGAATCTTGTAAGGGAATAATTATTAATTTACTCATAAAAGATTGATACTTTTAACCTTGTTTTAAGACCAATTTTCCATAAATTTTGGTTTAAGTTTCTTAGCATATTAATGACATTAAAGGGTGTAATTTTGAGTGGTTAGGTCAAGGAATCAGTTCGTATCATTAGGTTGCTTAAGGATTGCTAAGTTGGAGTGATAATAAGGTAATGTTGACGGGTTACTCATTATCATATTTTATGTGGTTTATATGTGTTTTAGGGTAGTATTTATGAGAAATTAAAGACGAGTTCTTTGTTAGCTATTGGTATAAATTGATGCTCTCACATGTTGAAATGTTGAATGTTGATAGTGTGGTAGTTAATCTACCCTTTTGTTAATTAATTGTGTGTTAAAGTCATTAAGGTTTGTTGAATTAACTCCCTTGATACTTGTGTTGGATTATTTGTGACTCACATGATGTTGGAATGTTGTTGAGTGTCGTATTTGAGTCGATATTACCTTTTTGGTTGAGTTTCGAATGTTTTAAACACTTGTTTATGATGCCCCACGGCTTACTTGACCGAGTAGATTGACCCACTCGACCGAGTACTTGAGCTACTCGACCGAGTGTCCTCGTAAAAGAAGCGCCTGATTGTCGAACACTCAACCGAGTAGAGGTCACTCGACCAAGTGCCATAGTCACTCTACCAAGTGCATACTTTGTGACTGACCAACTTTCATAAAATGGTCATATCTCCCTTGTTTCTTACTTTTTTTTTTGGCGTGTGAACTACCATTGGAACCGTAAGAGGAAACGATGTCTCCTCCATTTGGAATTACTGAATTATCATATCTTTAAATCTAGTTATGACCATTTAAATTTGACCTTTGTCATAGATGGTTTCTCAACATGTTGTTTCGAGATGGGATTTATGTTCCTTATTGATTATGCTTTCTAAACCTTGACTAATGCTTATGTATCATGTATTGACGCTCTTATTTATCATTGCTACATTTATCTTATGCCTTGGGTGAGGAGTAATTAGAGGAGGAAGAAATACTTGTTTAATCAACTTCATTATTTCACGACTACAAAACGACACAGGATTTGTGACAGACAAAAATTCCATCACAATAGTCAAATCTATGAAGGAAAGTTTTTGTGATGGACAATCAGTCACAAGAGTAAGGTCCGTTGACAAAAGTCAATATAGCAAAATATTTGTGACGGGTAATCCATCAAAAGAGTCACATTTATGATACATACTTATGACGGATAGACCGTCACATTAATCCTTCACCCGTGTCAAAGAAAGCCAAGCATCCGTCAACATTATGACGGGCTATCCATCACAAGTTTGACTTTTGTGTCGAATTTTGTGACGGATAACCTGTCACAAACTAACTTAAACTGGTCAATATTAGTCAAACTTTTGACGGGTATCCGTTAGAAGTTTAACTTTTATGACGGATTACCCGTCATAGTACTTTTGAACATACTCAAAATCATACGCGATCCCTTATATCCCTCATCATAATAATTCCCAAAATCAAAATCTCTAAACCTTAACCCCAATATACCCCTTCCTCCGGCCACCTCCCTCCTGTAAGTTTCTTTAACTCAATAGTAGACATTTCTAATTTCATTTTATTAATAGTTTACTCTTAACCTATATGGATCTTATGCATGCGTAACAAAAGAATAAGAAGAAACAATTTTCTTACATTGATTATGAAGAAATGGGCACAATATTTGAACTCTTTTCAAATATTGTTCTTGAGCTAATATGAAGAGGATGATCTTCCAAGTTCTTAGTATAAGAACACTCTTATTAGTAGCACCAAGACAACCCTTAATCTCTTAAATATTACTACACTAGTATAATATTCAAGACACCCTTATAATGAACTTAATAGATACATTACTACTCTTAGTAATGATATTAGTAGTGTAAGAACACAAGAAAATTTCTTAAATTTCTTTTTAGTGAGAGATGTAGGTTGTAGAGAGATATGTATACTAGATGCAAAATGAGATTGAGTGAGTAAAGAAGAGGAAAAACTAGTCCTCTTATTCACTTGTGAGTGCCGGCCACACCACCACATGGTGGGGTGTGTTGTCACTTCCAATTGTTCTTAACAATGTACAAGGTTGAGTGTTGGTAATAGTCTAGTGTATGATTGTGTCAAACTTTTCAATTAAAATAATACACAAAAACCAATCACCCTATTGTACACTACAAAATCGGTATACCCACTTAAATTGGGTGTCCATTTTATTTTGCATTTCGTCATTTGTCACATATGTGACATGTGACATGTAACATGTAACTTTGGTTATAAATGTGCATTTAACCAATTCAAATGCAATTTCATAACAAATAAATTACACTTAACATTTTAAGTCACATTTTATAATTACATGTAAATAAAATGGGTCATCTCATACTTGGTTAATATAATCCACAATAATTTGTAAATATAATCAACCAATTTTGCCTATCTCAAATGTTTCATAAACATAATCCATTCTTAGTAATATAACAATTAAATTACTAAAATGAATCTTATTTAATCATATTAAAATAAGATATAATTCTCACTAATATAAACTTAGTTCAATTTAAGGGATTAATTAATCTATATCGCTATACAATTAATTAATGTACATGATTAGGGGATTGTCCTTTAGGTGTGACCTCAAGGGATCAACTGATCACCAGTACCGTCATACGACAGTAACGCCAAACTCAATTGAGCCAATCGTTACCGATTCATGTTGACCAGTTGACTATAATATTCATTGTCCCTTTGTATTCTTATTATTGAGATTTAATTATGTGATCACACTATTGTTGAGGACACTCACTCCAACACCTCCGACAACCGCCGACCGCCCACCTCCCAGTCGACGACTGCCCTCCAACTTCCATCTTTGACTTCCCCCAATCCCTTCTTAATTCCTTGACCACTGTGCGGTCGACGTTCCCTCCCTACCATCGTCGCCTCCCTGCCACCATCGCCGCAACCACTACCTAGGAGCTTGCTAATTTCCCTTCTCCTTCCTTTTATTCTTTTCTTTCTTTTTTTGATTTTTTTGTCTTTGTATCTACTATCACCGCTACCAGGCCGCCGTCGCGGGCACCTTGTCGCAGCCACCCTTTTTGTCTCCTTTTCTTTAATTTTTTCTTAGTTAGTATTGAGCCATGATAAATCATGCATGACCAGGCACCAGTTAGCTTCCCAATACGTTATAGGAGCATCATCATCAAGATACAGTATTCCATCCAAAGTACTACCCAGGAATGATACAGTGAAGTAACCTTGACATAAATGGCATGGCTAGAGCAAAACACAAGCTAGAAGGAAACATTTGATACTCCCTAAAACAAGCGCATGACATATCACGCTCAGACAAGGGTAGTTCCTACAATCAAGGGAGACTAAGTCGACGTCTTGGAAGAAGCATAAGATGATCACAAAGAAAACCCTAGTAACAAATAAAGGGTAACGGCTAGAATAGTGGGATATTAGCTACAATTGAGGAGGAAAACCTAAAAACTAGCAACGATCACCACATATGAAGGATGGAGTTGTTTCTCTCCAAAAAAAAGGCAATAAATAAAGAAGAATTATGTCGTAAGCAGATCATTCAATCCTCAATTACTTTACTACTATCGTAATTTTTCTATTCAGTTACATATTCTTGTGCTCGACATAATACAGTTAACATAGTGAAAATATCTCTTAGCTTGGTGCCCGTGGTTTTTTCCCAATTAAAGGGTTTTTCCATGTATAAATCTTGGTGTTAATTTTGTTCAAGTTATATTATTATCCTACTGTTCAGTTCAGCCTACCAATATTAAATCTTGCTAAAACAATCGGCGCCCACCGTGAGGGATCTAGCTCAAAAATAACACAAAACAATCACAAATAAGCCCACAAACTCACAAAAAATGGTAAGTGAAACTCTTGAGCAACAACTAGCCGCAACCAAACAACAACTATTGGAAATTGAAGCATTGAAAGAAAAAGTGGTTCAGACTAAGGCAGAAGTCCAGACGCTGAAAGAATCAGAGTCCGGCCTCATGTAAAGATTGGAGGACAAATCTTTAGGCTCTAATTCCAAGATCCATCCTGGACCCCATTATCCTCTATAATCAAGAACATAGGCTTCTTGAACTTTGGAAGTCCCAGTCCTTCTAAATTCAAGGAAACAAACCTCGATTTAGATGCACATGATATCCCTTATGGAACCGACAAATACTGACAAGATAGGAGCCGCCATACTGATAGCTATGGTTCAGGAAATCCAGAAACTTGATGAAAAAAATGGAAAAGATACCTTCAATCTGCAACTTGCTAGCAACATAGAACTTGAGAAGCGGTCCAGTGACCTGTACAGAATCAAGCGGAAGACATATGAAGTGCTCAAGAACACTCTAGCCAGATTCAGCAAAGAAAAGGTGTATATCCCAAGGTATGACGTCGAGACAACCGTGGAATCATTCAAAACAATTGCTGCTCAATAGCGATCTTTATGTTGATCTTACCAAATACCCATGTCATACTTTTGAGGACGTTTAGCCAAAAACGCTTGCTCACATCAGATTAGAAGAAGACAAAAGTTACAAGTCCGAGACATCAGCCAACGAAGGAGAATATGAAAGGGTGAGCAGAAAGAGCACCAATTATAGGGAAAACATCTCTAGTCCATCTCCATATTCGAGGCCTAATAGATCTAAAGTCAACCTTACCCTAGAACAACGAGGTAATTCCTATCATTTTCCGCATATTCGAGAATATAACTTCTCTATTGATATTGCAGAGCTGATCAAACGACTTGGTAATATGGGAGACATTGTTAGATGGCCATGGAAAGCCGACAATCCAAGTTTCAAGAAGAACACAGCCAAGTTGTGTAAATTCAACATGAATACAGGCCATACAACCAAAAAATGTATATGCCTCCGCAAGCAACTGGCGTACCTGCTAAAGAAAGGCTACCTGAAAGACTTTATGCAGTCAAGAAACAAAAGTGATAATTCAACCAGGCGAGATCAGAAGCAAAATCCAGAACGTAACCTGCCACCCTTGCCGCCGATTTATTTTGAGGCTCTGAAGCCTTCCAAAACAGTTAAGTCCCTCTGTAACACCGGAACTGTTGAAATGTACCCTATTTTTCTAGTAGAAAATATTTTACGAAATCGTTTCAGTAATTTTAAGTTTTAAATTATAATTTTAAGTTCCGAGTCGAATTTAGAATTTCCGAGTTCGTATTTGGAATTTCTACGAGATTTCATGAAAAAGCCGTCTTAAGTCAAGTTTGACTTTCTTGACTTTGGAAATCGTCTTTGACTTTTTCTCTCATAACTCACACAACTCCCTTCCTTAACCTAATTTCTTCATTAAACACAAAATCAAACACACTTCCTTCCTCTCTAAGAAATCTCATTTTCCCTCTTTGATTTCAAGCTTGGAATTGACGTAACTTCTTCGTTACTTGATAGAATTTACGTAAGTTCGTCTTATTCTTCCTCCCGTACCTTCCTCTATCCGTATTGATAATAAAATTATCGTTTTTCTCGCTTTTTAAGCATTCCGTCTTTCTCAAGATGAACTTTATTCATCTTTTTACGATCTATTTGTAGGTGGCGACCTCCAAGATCCCGACAAAGACTATTTCCTTATAGAAGAGTAGCTTGACGATCATTAGAGACGCTCAAAGGTAACGGTGAAGGGTTAACTCGGTTATTACTTACGTGTTTAAATGTTAGATGCTAGAACTCGAAAATCGTATTAGATTACGATTAGGAAGGTTAGAATCCATGCTATGATTAGTAAATGATGTTATATGATGAATATGGATGATATATATTGATTGTTGTTGATTATTAGAAGTATAATTGAGTTTTGAAATGAAGTGGTTGAGCTTTGGAAGCTCTCGGGTGAAGAAGTGCTCCCAGCCGGTCGACCGGCCGCCGGTCTGACCACCGGCTGGGAACACATCAGAAACTTCTTTGGAAATTTGGGTTTTGCATGATATGGTGCTCCAGGCCGGCCCACCGGCTGCCGGTCCCTCCACCGGCCTGGAACACATCAGTGTTGAAGTTTTGGGTTTTGTATGATTGTCTGAGCCGGTCGACCGGCCGCCGGTCGACTGACCGGCCCAGACCCCTTTCCTCTGTTTTTGAGTTTTTGCCTGTGTTCTGAGCCGGCCCACCGGCCGCCGGTCGCCAGCCCGGCCTGGAACACGGCTGTACATTTTTCCTTCAACTTCTAAAACTCGTAATTTATATTAGTTCACATGATCGGTTTATCGTATAATTTTACGTA